>JAYMSP010000900.1:0-39267 GCA_036897095.1 Plantago elongata | reverse complement strand
TTTAATTGAGATTAATGAGGATTGATTGATTCCTTTGAATACATAACACTTGTGTTCGCTTAATTAACAATTAATTGAAAATATAATGAAGGAGTGTGTAACTCATCTTATAAACCCATTTTAGTGAAGGGTAAACGAACAATTGGAAATATGTTGATGTCTTAAATTTTTGTAATGTTTATCTATAATTATGAAAATTTTGTGTGTATATATGTATATAAAATATTTATAATATTATATATGACGTCATACCGGCTCAAACGGCTCAAAAACGGTCCAATCGGTTCGATCCCGATTGAACCTTTTTAGAGGGTGAACGGCTCAATTGACCGGCCCGGCTTTTAAAACATATTTGAGACCGACGGACCGAATGGGTTGCCCAGTACGAAACGTGTATAGGCATGAGCTAAGATCCACAAATTAGATTGGATTGATGGGTGGGTGGGTCCGTTTGACAATGGCCAGCCATATATAATCCGAAAGTAGATAAGAGAAGAAGCCAAGCAAACCATATAGAAAAATGGCAGCAAATTCTTGTAATATAGTCTCAACGATCCCAATAGTTCCATCATCAAAAACACCAGTCTGTTATATTCCACAGAAACTTTCTTCTTCTCAGAGTAATAAGAATCGAGATTGGAAGTTGGGTTTATCGAGAAGGGAGATATTCGTTAATGGATCAATAGGTGTAGTACTGCCATTGCCATTTTTGGCTTCTCCTTCAGAAGCTAAAGAAATCGCGGTTGGGTCCTACCTTCCCAAGTCCTCTATCGACCCATCTTTCGTTCTCTTCACCGCCACTCCCAAGGACACCCCTGCTCTTCGTGCTGGTAATCTACTGCTACTTTTTCTTCACTTGCTAAAACTCACTTTTAACTAATCATTTCTTTGCTTCACGGGACAAATTCGTATTGCGATTATTTTAATATCTTTTAGTCGTGGCTATCTATTATTTTATTTTATTTTTTAATTATTTTTCTTTTAAAATAATATTCGAGATTGAATCACTACCTTTGTATATGACGAAATTCCGATATATGAGATATTGTTGGCGCATGTAATAAATCAACAAATTCGAGTAAAAAAATGATTGTAATATATCATCTGGACAATTAACTAACTACTCCCTCTTGTCTTTTAAAAATTTCCTAGTTTTACTTTTTTAACATTCCGTTATAAACTTAATAACTCATAAATAAAAAGTTTTTATCGTAATAACTAATTTGTTTATTATATATCTTTCTCACTCCATCATCATTTTATTTCATCTATCTCTTACTTTATCATCCAATTACAACTTTACTAATATAACATAAACAATTATTATATTATTTTTTCTTAATATAAAGTAATCTTCTTTTGAGTTTTTAATGGACCGGAAGGAGTATCGTACAGTATACATAAAATGTAGAAAATGTGTCTCACTATATAGTTTTTTTTTAAAATACCAAAGATGTAGAAGAATAGGGGCTGATTGGCATGGCAATCAAATGGCCATTTGGATGGGATTTTGGTGAAATTGTGTTTGGAATGGAATTGAAATGAGGTATTTGAAGTGTATTTTAAGCCAAATCATTGTTCATCGAGCTAAATTGGGACATTTAAATGCTTTACCAATCAACTCCTAATATTTAAAAATTGCGATTAAATTTTTAATAGCACCCCGATCGGAATATGGTAATTGCCATTAAACTTGTAATAGCATCAACAAGCTCATTAAATTCATATGTGGAGATCAGTTGTCAAGTAACGTCATTCATATATACTAAAACAAAAAGAAAGAAAGATGCATGTCTTCGATCATCAATCCATCTTTACTCCATCCATACAATTCATTTTATGGGTACGATGTAGGCATGTTGTAATACGAAACGAAACAAAGGTATCAATAGCTCCATATTTGATTTCATCTTCGTCAAAATTATTCGCTTAGAATCACCTTGCTTTGTCATCTCTCGAGGCCGGATTTGAACACGTGCAACGACCTCCGCACAGGGTCCAAGATGTTTGGATATTATATGTATGCAAATGAATTTTTAAAATAATATGAAAATTTTCAATTAATATTTTTTTCTCTTTTTAAAATTTTTATGTTTTAATTTGTTTCTATAGAATTTCATATAGAACATTTACAAGGGTTTAAAATTATATTCTAATGAAATAAATTCTTCAAAATCGTTACAGGTTTAATTTCACACATTATAAATATACACTTAAATTATTTATTGGCGAAGTATGAAAATTTCCACTTAAAATACATATATTTGAAAATGAGTGTCAATATATATATACTTAATAAATTATTCATATTTATGTAAAGTTAAAATATTAGTTTTACAATTGAAACACATATATTTAAAAATGATTTCATGACTTTAATTTTGAGTATTATTTTTTTAAATATAACTTAATTTTAATTTTAGTAGGGTGATCACCCCGGGATTCAAGTTAGGAGGCCACTGTAGTAGAATCCTACGAGAGTAGTCCGAACTTGGACACTAATATTGCAACAGTAACGTATTGAAATATAGGAGGAGGATAAGGCATCGTAATTGTATAGTTGCGGATAGTATTTAGCTCGCTCGACATAAAATTTATTACCATATATAATTAACATTGCATACTATATACGATATATAATTATGTGATACGTTTGTACCGATACATGTTAATTTCAAAGTTATATAGTTTGGTTTGAAATTGTAACTATTAATTTCTAATTTGACAACTCGAAAAATTTATAGATGAAATAATATAACAATTAAATATAATTTGTAAATAATTTAAAATATAAGTTTGTAATTACAAATAATCAGTTTATATTAATACTTTAATATTTTTTTGTATTCGTGGCGAGTTCTAATCAGAGAGGACGTTTAAATGGAAAGATAAGATTGTCTTTGGATATTATATTCGAACCCAGGTGCATGTTCAAACCCAACCAGATCATACACGTGACTCAATCGTTCTAATATTATTATATAAAAATATTATATCTGTAAACTTGAACTTATAAAGTATCGTGGAAGTATTATTTGTATGTTAAACTTTGCCGGAATATGAATTTGGTTTTCTTTGGAGGACATTAACAATCCAAGAGCTTTTGTATTTCCCGTTTCAGAACTAGACATGATTTTTAAGCAATTTTAGAGACCTGAATGATCCATCTGCTGGTTTTTGCTTTTAATTACATTATGTCTATGTGGCTTATAGAGCTCTGAATCTAGTTCCTTGCAGGAAATGTACAGCCCTATAAATTCATCATTCCACCAACATGGAAACAGATGCGAGTAGCCAACATATTATCCGGGAATTACTGCCAACCTAAGTGCGCTGAGCCCTGGGTCGAGGTCAAATTTGAAGACGAAAAACAGGGGAAAATCCAGGTCGTAGCTTCTCCACTAATACGCCTTACGAATAAACCCAATGCGACAATAGAAGATATTGGGAGCCCAGAGAAACTCATTGCTTCTCTTGGTCCCTTTGTCACCGGAAATACACTGGACCCTGATGAACTCCTCGAAACTTCAATTGAGAAACGAGGAGATCAAACGGTATGGCCTTTTTCCTTCTTGAATTGTGTTGTGTACCTACTGTAACTTGGTCACCATTATAATGCCGAGTAACCATAAGTATTTTATTGTTGCAGTATTATAAATATGTTCTGGAGACTCCATATGCGCTAACGGGAACTCACAATCTAGCAAAGGCAACCGCGAAAGGAAGCACAGTTGTTCTCTTTGTTGCCAGTGCTAATGATAGACAATGGCAGACATCTCAGAAGACCTTACAGGCAATACTTGATTCATTTGAAGTTTAGAAACACTTTTTGCTATGTACACAAGTGAGAATCAGGATATCTATCCTACACCACAGACAAAGATCCATCAGTGATTCAGATTTCAGACAACTTGACTCTGAAATTGATTTGTAAAGTTGCGAGAATACTTATTATGTTCTAAATAGAAATCTACCGAAATTCTTGCCTTCCAAAGTGTTGTGCTCACTTTCTCCATGTACATTGTCCACATCCACCGCATGATTGATGATACTTCCAACTGCTAATAAAGCCTTAACCAAGAATCTAAAGAAATCAAGGCAGAAATGAACTGAAAAACGGTAGTGAATTTGGGAGTTGCGAGAGAGAAAAAAAGACAATGATACATCAGTTAACATCAGCATCTGATAAATATTAGAAGTTTAGAACTCCATATCCAAGTATACAAGTTATTCCCACAATAAAGAAAAAGAGCATACAAGTTGTACATACAAACCCTACTAAGGTAAACTATGCTATAACCTCGAGTATTCACAAAACTGGTTCGACAAACTTCTGCAACTCTCAATCAAACTTCTCAGGTAGTCACTAGATGGGGAGTAGAAGAGCTCTTGAAGGGAAGCATGCACGAGTAAGTTACATACTTGACACTGTCAACTAATACCACAACAAATATACGTGAAAGGGATTTCTTTCCCATAACACCATCCATATCGATATCACCATCACCTGCCTCTCTTGGTTCAACGAGTACCGAAACTACCATAGAAGAGTTTTTATTTCCATTCAAGTTCTCCCTGTGCGAACTTTTCCCAGCAGGTTCTCTAGAAATATTGAGAGAAGAATCAGGAAGGGGAACAAGATGGTCATAGAGGATTCTTCTATTCCTCCCCTGGGCGAGTTGTGTAGAATTCTGATTCCGCTCTTCAGAAATATTTCTTTTAGTACTTGCAGGAACTATGGCAGATGACACATCAAACTGGAAAACTTCAGTACACATGCCGGAAGCCAACATTGGCCCTGGATAAAAAGAGTTGAGGAACCAGTTATGCTTACTGAAACATGAATATATATACAATAACAGAAAACATTTTCATTTTCCACCTCAAATAACCATTAGCATTACACAAAGCCTTAAAAGAGACATGCCTTAGTGGAGTAGTGGACATGAGGGACTGACTGAACTCACGTACAAGTATAATGTTTCAAACATAATGTCTTATGAGTGAATATATAATATGCATTGTGTTGTGTATAAATAACACCGATGTCCTTACTAAAAATCTCAAATATTTTGTTTAATATATAATGTTTGTCAGTCCCTTTTGGTCCCTCTATTATAATGGTCCCCAAAGAGACTAATATATGATTAGCCAGATAAGTTCATTAACAAAAACAGAGGTATTTTTAGTAACTCAATCCTGATGTAAAATCTCACCGACTGTTTGGCATAGGGCTAAAGTCCATCCTAGTATTTGGCACAGTATTTAGTCTAGGGGTGGCGCCGACCGGGATCAGGACTTAAACTCCAGGCATGGCATTGCCAGATTAAGAATTATAATTATAACTCAGATCTCAACTCAACTAAACAATTATATTTCTCTTGCTACACTACTCTTTCTCACTTTATTTCTTATTGATACTAGCAATCTTAAACAATCAAACAAAATTACAAATAACCTTAAAATTATCAAAATCCACCACTTCTTTCTTACACAAGTAAATTCTTTCTTAAAAACCCAACTCAAAAAAAACCCAGATATCTATTTGTTCACCCAGTAAAACTCTGCGCCAAACAACCCAGTAATATTCAGTTTCAACGTAATTACTAAGAGGCAATTAACAGTACTTATCTATCCAGCAGATGTGCATTGTGTCTGCTATCACCAATAACGAATTAGACAATCAAATTACTTCTTCTGATATCATAATTGATAATACATTTGGGTCGACAAATTTCATCATTCCAAATTACACTACAAAGGTCCTCATATATATCGTATATGGGTAAAGTGTCACCCGAGTAGTAATTTAAAAAGTCCAGAAATATATGATAATGGAGGTCTACCAATACACTCGCTACCTAGCATGTCACCATAATTTTGCTCATAACAGATATTTTTGTTGTAAATTAGTTATGGTAAAATTAAGCCACCAATTAGCAGAATGGGTTGACCAAAAGAAAGAGACAAATAATATAAACAATTAAGAATCTCAAAAAATAAATAGATGGGTAAGGACGTCTGATTACCAGCAAGGCTTTCACGGAACCATTCATGCATCTTGCCATCAGATGACTTCAAACCATCCTTATCTGCTGAACCAGAACCAAGTGCCCTTAGTGGGGGGTGTGCTTTTGCCACACCAGTGACAGGAACAGCAGGTACTAGAGCTTCAAGGACGGCAAGACTAGTCTTGTCAGCTTCCTCTTTGTGAGACGCCATAGCTTTCTCACTAGCTAAAACAGAGTGAATAATCAAGTTTCCATCTATCTTAACAAGTTTATCATTCCGGGGAACATACAGTGATGCGGCAAGAGGTTCACTTCCATTACCAATACCATCAGTCCCATTCTTCATCAACACCTTACCATGATGGTTCTGGTGATAACCACCTCCAACATAGCTTTCTCGGCCACTAAATGCCTCCTTAACTCCTCCATACCTCACGTTAACCAACGGTACCAAGCCTCCAAACAAAAGTATAAAAAACACTAAACCCAGGAAACTAACACCTGCAACCTTCTTGACCTTCCGTCCCTCATTCTTCTTATTATCCACCTTCTTACTGACCTTCGATGCCTGAGCAGGCTGTTGAGGTTTCCATCTGGGGATAGGCACCAATGGCACCTGGGAACCCTGCGGCTTCACCATATACGGAGGAGCATAATGCATCCAGGGATACATCATTGCTGGTTGAGCGTACACTCCCGGGGCCGCTGTTACCATGGGAGGAGGCTGAACTCCACCAACACCACCCATTTGCTGCCTCAACGTCGCATTTTCTGCCATGAAATACGAAACCTTCATATTCAAATCCTGAATAGTAGCATTCATAGACTTCACCTTATCCTCCAACTCCTCAACGTAATGCTTCTTCCTCTGTCTCGAAAGCTGAGCACTCTCCCTATTCCTAATCAACCTCGCCTTCTTCTTTTCATCCCCATCATTATCTCTATCCTTCGCATTCGTATCACTATTATCACAATTGTTACTATCCATCACCATCTCCTCCACATGCTTTTTCCTTTTGAGTAACGAACCCCTAGGTTTCGGTTGTTTTTTATCCGAATCGTGGTCTAACTTAATCTTCTCATCAACAACTCCAATTTTAGAATAAATATTATCCGAATTAGGCGAAGAACTCACCGGATTATTCGACACCTCGGTTGATATATCCGACCTGCAATTCCCCGAGGCCTGGGACTCCGGCGAAGGCCAGCTCTTTCCATTCGATCCGTTCGATTCAGGTGTCCTAACATCGTGATAACCAGAAAACTGATCCGAATCCTTTCCAGGCAATTCATTTGAGCTGTTCTCACCCAAAAACTCCTGAGAATTTTGATAATTGAATTGATTGGAATCAGCGGCGAATTGGAATTCCGGTTGCTGTTGGTTTTCGATAGGGTTAATCAACAGGTCGAGGTCGAGTTCGTCGAGGAATTGCGTGTCGAAATCCATATCGCCGATCGAGAGGGTTTCGCCATCGTGGGAGAAGAAGGTGTCGTCGAGAGGTGGAATATCGAGGCCGTAACCAAAATCGGCGACTGTGGGTGGCGGATCGACGGGGATGATTGTCGGATCGGCCATTATCGGGCGGCGAAATGGCGGTGTGAACGGCGTCGTGTTGGATGGGTTGGAGGAGGAAGGGTTTGTTTCTGGTTTTAAGACTCGTTAGGTTGTGTTGGTAATGGAAGTCGAGAATTGGAGCTGCTTTTTGGAAGCGAAGCAACACGTTTTCTTGCTCAGATTATAATGTTACTTCAATCATCGTTGACCTACGTGCAATAGAATAGAAGACCCTAGAATCCTAGATTTAGATCGGGGTTTGCGTTTATTAGTCTGTCAATTTCATATGAAATATTCATTATACCGTGTATCCCAGTGGAAAAGAACACTGTAATTTTTATATACTACGTTCGTTTTAACATTAATTTTGTGAATTTTATAAATAAATTAATGTGAAAGTGGTGGACGAAGATGTAATGTGAGTTATTTTAATATAAATCTTACTTATTGAGTTTTAACTATTGAAATATGAATAAACAACAATTTTATTGATGCTTTTTAATTTTAAAAATATAAACTAAAATTACAAGTGTCTGATATTAGGTTGTAGCCTTAACAAATTCAATATGTTATTGGTTTGTGATTTTGTGCCATGTTTGTGTGTTCTTCAATTGGATTGGAGAATTTTGAACGTGAAAAGAAGTTCAGCTAGCAAATCAACATGAATGAAAATGTGAATTTTTTAACTGTAGTATGCATATTATGTTATGTATTTATGTCATCGAAATTGAATTATTAGTCTAACATCGATCAGTCCAATAAATATACTTGCAACATACACATATGTTTATGAGACCACATATCAAATTTGTAGTATAGTGATGATGCTAGATTTTGACCAAGTACTAAAGTAGACCCAAAGCATCGATAAAGGCAGTTTTGTTATGTTTTCTACTTAAAAATGATTGAGACAGTCTTTCCATGGTGCAAGTGAGGAAGAAGAAGGGAGGGTTGGACCCTATTATCGGGCTTGCTTTGTATAAGTCGGGTTATGAATCAACGAAGATGTCGAGGCCGAGGGGGAGCCTATAAGAGCTCGGATATATATAGTTGGGTAGTGAATGCGTACCTACATGACCCATATGGAGGTATGTTTAGGAACCCAAGGGAACAAATTTGATGACTATATAAGAAGGTTCATGTGAGAGTTGGGATGGGGTTTCCCATGGCCATTCCTCCTCATGTGAGCTTAGAGCCCCCGATGACTAAGAAGGCTCATACCAAGGTAAAACTGAGTGCTATGGACATGTCTCACCTGGACCTCTCAAACCCATGGCCCTCGAGGGGACTTCCATTGAGATTCAATTCGCTGGTTTGTAAGGTAATGCGCCGCGAGTGAGCTGAGGTCACGTATCGAAGATTTTGGAACGTCTTGACAGTTTAAGATTTTGCTTGTATGCTTAGGTAAAGCCCTATAAGTGGACTAAGGTCATGCCTCTGAGGTATTGATACGCCAGTTTAAGACGTTCTTATAAAGATCATCACCTATCCTCCGTATCGTTGATACACACCAATCGAACTTGTGTTTTGATCATATGATGCAAATGCGTCTAAGATATGCATTTATGACACCACCGACAAATGAAGTTCCTAGCCTAGCATCTATGAGAATGCGTGTGGACTTCAAAGATGCATAAGACACCGAAAAGTTGAATTTTTGTTCCAGTGATAAGTCGATGCCACATAAAATTGTCGAAAGTTATATATGACATCGAAATTTCTAGTCTAAAATCTATAGACCTCAAACAAGTCGATGACACACGTGGACCTTATGGATGCCTAATACACCAAAAAATCGAATTCGTATTCTAATGAGGAGTCGATGTTACACTTACGTAAAAAGTCCTTGGACACCGACCAAGACGGGTAGAGAAACAGGCCACATATTGAAAGAAGATATTTGGGTGCAAAAGAAAAGATCTCCTCCTACTAGTATGTTCTTCTATCCATTCTTGGACATGAAAGAGCAAAGACAGATATTAATCCCGACGAATCGGTTGGCTTGCCAGCCCAATAAGGCCCACTCTAAATCGGACTTTTCCTATTCCCATTCATTCGTTTTGAGTATGTACTATTTTCTTTTCTTTCATGTTTTGTGTAGAAGGGAAGGAGTATAATAATAATATAAATAAAAATCCAATCCGATTATTGTTCCACTCTCTTGGATTGGTGAGAGAGATAACTCAAAAGGAAATTTTGCAGAAAAGGGGAGACGATTATTTTTCCCCTTTCCTCAAATTCCCTTCTGCTCTGCTCTCTTCTCCTCCTTTTCACACACATCAAGGAGTCGACTCGCCAATTCCTATCTATACATACACACACGTATATATACATATACGTTGTGGTGTTTTCCGTTTTGTCTCTGTGTATCTTCTTCGTCGTCGTCTATTCAGTTATGGATTTGACTTCTCAAGCACCAATTGAAGCTGCGGCTGCTACATCGGAGGAGAATCAACCGCCTCTGCAACCCTATGTTGCCATGGTGGACCCGTTTCTTGTCGAGGCTCTTCAAAACCCTAGACATCGTCTCACCAGTAACTACCGTTTACTCTTTCTTTTCTAGCTTTATTTTGTTTGCTTTCCTGTTTCTTTAGTGTAATTCAGATGCGGAATTCTGCTTGATTGAGCTAGATCTGTTCAGGATTAGATTGCTGACTTAGTTTTCGACTTTTCGTCACTTTCGATTCTAGCCTGCTTGATTTAGATCTAGGGTGAGGAGGAGGAGCTGAATTATGTATTGTTTCAGCTCATTAGTTGTTGAATTGGGAGGTGTTGAGTTAATGTGTTTAGTTTGTTTGCGTTTTGGATCTACTGGATTACCGATTTCGTGATTGTAGTACTTGAAGTAGCTTCCGAGTGTGTTATGTCGTGATAGGATGCATGCCGTGCTGCGTGACGCTTGTCAATTATTTACCAGAGTGTTGTTTTTGTTAAATATTTAATATATGCGTCTACATTCTGGTTTCTTTTATCCAACCTTGTCATAAATACTGTTTTACTCCAAATAAATTGGAATCAGCATAATCTCCTCTTCTGATATGTAAAAAAAACAGACAAACTAGTTGGTGTATTGTATTCACAAATGCTCCAACTTTGTGATTTGTACATTGTAAATGTGGTCCATCCTGATTTAACCGATAAGAATCGTGGGATACTTGGCTGGAGATATTTTAGGAAGGCATAATGGGTTGCTCATTGTGGAGGGTCAAGTATAATTAAGTACAAAGAGTAAATGTTAGTTGCAGCTAATGCTAGTATGTTATGGGAGTTTAATGAGTCCGGTCATGCTGGGACTTGTGTTGTGGTATGCAATTTCATCTTAAGCTGCAAATTAAATCTCAGACTGTAGAATCAATGCATTTGTTGTATTAGGCTATGATAAAGTTAAAAAGCCATCAGTGAATAATCATGATCTAGCATGCTATGTAACATTGCCTAATTTTTCCTTCAGATATTGGCAACTTTATCTGTTTTTGTATGGTAGTTACTGACATCTCTTCTTTTTTATTTGACTAGTTCTACGAATGGAACTCGATGCACAGAAGTTCTTGCAGAACCCTGATGCATTTCAATTCGAGTTTCCGCATTTTCCTACTTCATATCTGCGCCTTGCAGCACACCGTGTTGCTCAGCACTATGGTTTGCAGACTATGGTTCAGGATAATGTTCTAGATGGTCAAGGAATCCGAATTTTGGTTATCAAGAAGCCAGAGAGCAAGTTCCCATCTGTCTGCTTGTCAGATGTTCCAGCCAAGGAGTCGGAAAATGATAAAGCTGATAAAATCAAATTTGTTATTCGACCTAGACCAAAAGCTTTTTCGGGTGATTCAAATGATATGGAGCTTAAACGTAATTCTGTAAGAACTGTGGAAGAGAGAAAGGAAGAGTATGACCGAGCAAGAGCTCGTATCTTTGGCAGTCCCAATGGGTCAGAGTCAGATGATGCCTCTATGCGAAGTCCTTCTGTTGAGATAAGCTTGAGCATAGATGAGAATGAACTTCCAAGGAACCTGGGTTTGGATGAGGACAGAAACCTTTATAGTAGGGATATTGGCAATTCTTCAAGAGTTGCCATATTTAGGGACAGAGAAAAGGATCGCACAGACCCTGATTACGACCGGAGTTATGATAGGTATGTTACCGTAAACTTGCCTTTTGTGCTTTGAATATATTTGACATGTAGTAATTTTTTAAATATCTAGTACCTCATATCTTTCTGTCCAATGTACCATATGTTGTGGGCTGTGGGTGCTTTCTAGTAGTATTTTTTGGTTGTCTTCTCGAAGGAGGAGCTAATTGCAAACATGACTTTTCTGATCAATAACTCTTTTTCATGTATGCCTTTGAGCTAGTTCTTCCTCAAGTTATTTCTGCCTGCTAACTACTTGTGATTTTGCCTTGTTATAGTTGTTTTTCCTATACCTCAACAAACTTTTGCGAGAGACATGATCGACATCACATCTAATTACAAACATCATATATGATTAATTTCAAACGTCGTATGTATGATAAGCCTGCATTATAATTGCATTATTTGCATTTCAATTTGTGTGATGTTTGTAGTTAAACACACAATGTTTGTAACACAAGTTTTTCATACCTCAAAGGCTGTTATGATTAATATAGTACAGCACTTGAAGCTTTCTCGGCATATTGATTATGGGGTAATGTAAATGTTGTAGGTTGTTGTTTTTAAGAGATGCAGTGCATTTTGACTTTGTTGATTATTTTCTTCAAAAAGCTTGCCACAGATCAGTAATTCCTATTTTCTTCTCACCTGTGGTCAACTTCACCATATAATACATATCTGGCAGCACTAATTTTGGTATCTTTCTATTCTCATGATGCAGATATGTTAGGAACATGCCAAATGCCCAATTCGGCCTACCACCGTTTAACATGCCAAAACTCCAGCCTTCATTTGTCCCATATGATTCTGTGTATCCTCAGCAGGTTCAGATGCCTGCACCCCTTGATTACAGGAACCCAGTCATGAGCCCATACTGTGCTGTGGGATTAAATCAGACTTCTGGAACTCCTTTATATATGCAGTGGCCGACTCAGTCCATGATTTATGCTCAGTCTTATGATCAGCAACTAAGACATGCATTTGTTCAGGTGAGCAGTCTTATCATTACTGACTTTTTCATCAATATTCTATCTTCTTGCTATGTTCATTAACTGTTCTTTCTTGATGTACATATGGACAATTTACTTTTCACTTCTTGTCTTAGTCTTTTTGCTTGTGCCAATCTTGTGTAGTGTTGATCTGATCTGTATGCCCATTTATGTCTTCAAATGTAGTTACCTGATTATTACATAAATTTGGATTTACATAGACTGATAGACAACTAGGTAGGTGCAACTGGTGAATAAGTGAGCATTGAGGGTGGGGAGTTGGCCTACCATGGAATAGTAAATTACATACTGTGAACAGTGTCAAATCTCATTATGCCGCTCTAGATGATTTCTGGCTCATTGCTATTAACCTTGCAAGGTTTAGTTATGTCGTGGATGTGGTTGTCGGTGCAGTTGTGCTCTCTTTGCGGCCCTTTTTTCTTATAGATGTAGGTGGATTGAGATTCTTGATCTCCTCTAGTTGTATTGAGCTTCATCTACTCCTGCGATGGGGGTTTTTTGTCACTACTTTAGAAAGATGATCAACCTCCTAACTATAATTAGATTCATTCAATCTGCTGCAGTTGGAACATCATGTGATTCCATTTCATAAGAAATAGAACTCCTCCGTTCTTCCCATCTTCCAGTGATTGCCTGCCTTCATTTTTTTTATTTTAGAATAGGCTAAAGGTGACTCGAAACCCCGACCTATTGGTTGGAGGAGAAGGATTGCCTGCCTTCATTAATCTCGGGAATATCCAAGACATGATTGATTGTGTTCCTACTTCCATTTGTCACACCTATGTGTCTCCTGATTATATTACCAGCTGTGAATGCATTAGAATTGCAAGTTAGTGTGTATACATGGGGTGGATTTCTGAAATTCTGTACATTAATTTACATGCTATTTAATCAAATGCATGTTTCTCCCTGTAAGGCATTTAATGCCTGTATTTTCTGGTACCTACTGTTACCGTTACATGAATCCATAGTAAATTTGGTTTTGTGTTATAGTGATAAGCACTCAGTGGTGCAAATCTGATTCTTTGTCCGGGCCTTGGAGCCCCCAATTTTCATTGCCTATTAATTGTTCTTTGCTTCTTCTCCATGGGCTGGAAAATATTGCACGTTTAGTTTGTTTAGAAGCTTCGTTGTTTATATCATTAATCATTTAGTGAGGATTCCTGACATTTTCTTACACTAGTCCATTTAGTGGTCAGTAATAGTTCTTAATCTCAAGAGTCTGAAAAGGAAAGGCTAAAATACCTTAAGCCCTGCAAGAAAGGGAGTGTTGAGACTTGAGAGTTTACATGACAAATGATTTAAAGGAAAGGCTAAAATACCTTAAGCCCTGCAAGAAAGGGAGTGTTGAGACTTGAGGTTTACATGACAAATGATTTATCTGCGTAGTGTACTTTTCCTCTGTGCACGTTATTGTTTCATCCCTGTTATATGTTTTGTTGAAGACATCAGTTATCTCTGTTTGATCTTCCATGTGTTTGAAACATGACTGATGTGTTTCTATTTTGTTTGTTGTAGGCTCCGTTCTGCCAGCAGCCTCTAAGTTTTGATTACTCCCAGAGCCGATAACAGTTGCCCGAATGCTTACCGATGATATCAGCCCCTCTAGTGTTTGTTCTGGTTAAATGTTGAAGATAGTTAAAGATTGGCCTTAAAAACTTTCTAGCCTCCTTTTTGTTTCTTCCTTGATATTGCTGTAAGGTGATTAGACACTCTTGAGTATGGTAACTATTTTTATTGTTCTAGTCAAAGACATCCACCCATGACCTATTTTACTTTGCTTTTATTTCTGCT
Source organism: Plantago elongata (assembly GCA_036897095.1). Classification (NCBI taxonomy): domain Eukaryota; kingdom Viridiplantae; phylum Streptophyta; class Magnoliopsida; order Lamiales; family Plantaginaceae; genus Plantago; species Plantago elongata. The sequence continues at coordinate 24,768 of JAYMSP010000900.1, read as the reverse complement.
GTTATGATTTGAAATGCTTTCGCTAGCCTTGTGTCGTGTACTTGTGTGTTCACATTTGAGTGCTAGGCTGCTAGCAACTGTGGCATTTAATATCACCATAAAGTAAATTGATTTTTTCAATTGAACACATGCCAAAAAATATGCAAGACCTAGTGTTACAAAGTTCATGCATACATGAAACTATTTTCACCATCCACTCGAGTGCGTGCATTCGAAAAGAAGATCCCAAAGAAGTGGAAGCAGAATGGCATAAAATAAGTGATCATTGACAATAAAACACCAAAGATCAACTGGCATAACCATAAGTATTGTTAACAATCACATGCTAATCAAACATGAATGCTGATATATAGTCGAAGCACCAGCAACTTTGCTGATGGCTTACCGGCCTAGTAACACAGACAGCACCGTGTAATCCTTGCACACCACTTTGCGACAGAGAGAAACATAGTGACTAAAGGCAAGTTTACACAACAATAATGGGGATATGAGATTACAAAGTGGTAGCTAGCGACTTAAGAAAGTAACTATTGAGGAGTAATCTAATCCTAATTCGAAAATGGACATCAAGTGAACATCAACAACAACACAATTAAAGAAACAAACATAACAACCCCCTGCTAATAATACTAGTAGAGTAGAGCAGATCAAGAACCAGTTGGAAAGAGGGTGAGTATCTTGTTGCCATTATTCTTGGGAGAATCCAGATCCTCCACATACACTGGCTGAAGTGCAGAACCCACACCATTATTCGCATTCCCCCGCATAATCTGCTGCTGCCGGATAAACGGGTGCTGTTCGAACTGCTGCGTATTCCCGAAATGCCTAAACTGCTGCTGCTGGTACCCGAACGATGAAAACGGAGGCATAAAATGCTCAGCAGGAGAACCACCATTAGGCCTCAGAAACTGAGGCGGCACAGGCGAGCTCGCAAACAGCCTGTCCATAGCCGCATCACCCGCAGAAGACGAAGCAGCTAACGAGTGTGGACCCTGCATACGCTTCAAGTAGAGACGATACTTCTGCAAATGACTCGCAACATTCTCTCTGGTCAGACCATCCACACTCATGAGCTGCATAATCGTCTTGGGCACAGCGTTCTTGATCCCCAAGTGAGCCACCGCGTCGACGAACCGCATGTGCAGCTGCGGCGTCCAGACGAGACGGGGCCGCTTGAGCGTGCGAGCCTGGTCGTCGATTGGGTCGAAGGGGGGAGGAGGAGGAGGGTGGATGTTGAAAGCGAGGGCGAGATGAGGGGTGATTAGGGATTGGGTGAGGGGTTGTAGAATGGGATGAAGAAGATGAGTGAAATGGAACAGTCATGGGACGTGGGGAAGAAGAAGAGATTTCGGGATTTTATCTTTCTTCTTTTTTTTTTTTTTCTCTTTTTCTTTTCTTTTTCTTTAAATATACTGGATACGAATATCCCGTTATCCGGTGGATTTATCCGTATCCAATCCGCTCGGAATGGATTGGATAACGGATGGACTATGTTTGACCGGATATCCGGTCAAACGGATGTGGACTGATCCGTATCCGTCTGTTGCACAGCCCTACTCAAGACGATGTCCTAGATCATCTTCACTAGATGAGGACCACAAAGGACTTCCCCGTTTCGGCCTAGCCTTGCTCGATAAATTCTCCTAGAATTTGTGCAATTCAGTTAAATGTTGGTAAACAGATTAAAGATTATATCACTTCTCAACAGCATACCAAAAGCATTTAACCCAACCACAACCATGGCATGCAAAATCCCAACCACTTTTCGTCCATACATGTCTGCCAGAATCTTGCTTCACAAGAGTATACGCCTGCATTTTTTCACATAGGCCATCCAGGAGTTCAACGACTCTCAAACCACTTACTCTGTAGTCAATCACCTTTCCTTCGCGTTGGCCTTTAGAGTTCAGCCGGTTCGTCAAGTCCACATGACTTCTAGGTTTTTACATTGCAATCCACACTCTAGCTCCTCATCAATTGCGTTACAAGCTGAGCATTTATTGTCAATGTTGTAAGCTGAAATTGTAAATACTCCAATAATTATCATCAGTAAAATCAACCTAGAGTTGTCATTCGCCATTAGCTAGCTAATTTTTTTCTGATTGCTTGTTGTGAAAACCTTTAATCCAACAATGGAGAAAACAAAATTCAACAGCAATCACATATACTTTAATCAGATGTTCAAACTTAAACACACAATCAAATAATTGTATAAGCATGGAAATAATTCAATATGATCAACTCGGATAGATCTTAAAGTCATATTCAGCCTAAATCAAATGGCACTTGAAGAGTTGAAGGTAAACAAATTAAAGGATTAACAAAGAATTACGAACTAAATCAAACTAAGGGCAATAATCAATCTAATACCAACTATTGCTTGACTAATAAACAAAACACATACCTTCGTTGGATAAGCCACCTTAGCTCTGCAAACCAATGACCCAATTGAGGTAAGGCTGGGGAAAATCAACTTTGGAGATAAAACAGATCTCGCGAGAAGAAATCGAATTGAAGATGACGGCTAGAAATAGGGAAACGCGACGAGCAAGTAAGAGTTTGATGGATGAAAGACATCGTTTCATTTACGGCGTCGTTTGGACTGTGTTTGATCCATCTGTAGTAGATTTAGAAACCTGGCCGGATTAGAGAAATTGTGGTAATTGTGGTTGAGTGATCAGGCGCTGATCGCCGGCGGTAGAAATTGACGACGTGATTTTGGAAAGAGAAGAAGGCGATTCAGATCGAGACGAAGGCGGTGGAAGAAGAAGAAGAAGAAGAAGACAAGTAACATAAGAAGAGGATATGTAGAAATATGAGAGACAAAAGAAAACGAAAGAGGAATGACTCTTCACGCGCCATCACACGCGCCCAGTTGTGGGTTATATACTACTTTAAAGTTTAACCTATATATAATTATCCTAATGGACTTTGAAAGTGTTATTTTGTTTGTAAAATTGTCATTTCACTTTTACAATTGTTTAGCACTTCTTATTTATTCTCTAGCAACCGACAATTAAAAAACGATATATATTGTCATGTTAAAGTGTCATTCCACTGGTTAAAATATCATTTCACTTTTGCAACTTTTTTAACACTTCTTTTCAATTATCTAGCAACCATCTACTAAGAAACGCTATTTCAATTTTTTTTCCGTTCACACCACATGCAACCACCCCTTCGCCCATCCAGTTGTTGTTTCCGTATGAACCATTGTGTGTGTTCGGATCAGACTCCGACTCTCCCCACCTGCACCTTATCGCGACTATAAAACTCTAGGTGCATGTGTATACGACTCGATTATTACCCAAATTAACACCCCGACAGTAATGAGGATCGCCCAATTTTCAGTTTGTTTAACATTTTGTTGCAGCTCATGTTGTCTCAATGCTAGCTCTTGTTATTTTAGAAGTCAGTTACAATAAGGCACATGCTATTGAATATATTTTTACATCAAGCATTTTAAAAGGCATCTATTATGTGCCTTAAACTTTATCTTCAATCGATAATAATATTTTATATGCGTTGCTTTATTAAAATTATAAATATATTTATACTTTTGATGTAGATCTGCAGTGTAAAATTGCCACCCCAGGCAAATTACAACTGTTCGTTACTAATTATTTTTATTTTTTAAATGGATTTTGAATATCATTACTGAAAATTTTGTCAATATTTTCATTTTTTTCTTTATTTCATTAAATTTGTTAAACACGATTTTATGGATCTACACTAGAAAAATATCAATTTTAGAATGTAATATTTTAACAAAATTGATGTATTCAGTTTAGGTATGTCACATTAAATATAATAAGACATGTGGGTACAGTAATTAATTTATAAAATTTATTGACATCACGATTAGTGCGGTGTATCATTTTTAATTTAATAATATTAATTTTTAAAATTAAATTTTAATTTAGTATTCTCAACCAAGTAGATAAAGGTTTGTCCTAGACTCCTAGTGGCGTAATTTGTTGAGAAATTGTATAATTGAGTTGACATTGCGAAAACCAAAAGGAAATCATTGCTCCATACTCCATACACGAGCCATCCCGGCCGGCGGCCGCCATAACTTTCATCAGTTTTAGGGTAATTATCTGTCCACCCCCTTTCATTCCTATGTACATGAGTTTCTATTATTGATTAATGGATATAATCAGAATCCGATTTCTTACTTGGTTGTCTTAATTAATATTGTGTTTCTTTTGTTTATCTTCGATTTCAGCGTTGATTTTGAGAGATTAATTTTTGTAAACCCTAACTAGCTCGCTCTACTTGCCTGAAGTTTCTCGTAGTGTTTCAGTGGCATTGTAAGCTATTTAATTTTTTTTTAGAACTACTAAAATTTGTGGCTCTTAGATTCAATTGCAACTATTTATGTGCCATATCTAACTACGGAAATTGAAGCTGCATTGTAGTATTGATTAAGCTATAAATTCTCTCTGTGAGCACTGATAAGTCATTGTATGCTCAATTTAGGAGCTTTTAAGTCTTATGACAACGAAGCGGCAGCTCAGACCTTCCTCTCCAACCCATAGGTCGGGAGTTCGAGTCACCCATTTAGCCGTTTCAAAAAAAAAAAAGGAACTAGAAATTATGTTGACATAAAGTATATATAAAATATTAGTAATCGAAAAAATGATAATGAGATCAGTTAGAAAAGATGATGAAAGGTACACACCCTGAATGCAAAATAACGTTGGGAAGATGGTTTGGCATTATAATGAGGTTTTTTTTTTTTTGCTTAGGGATTTTGGTAATTAAACATTAAATGAGTAAGAAGCACTGTTGCAGTTCAGTTGGGGACATGTCTGGTTCAGGACTTCAGGACTGTAAAGTATAGTTTGTGCGAGGCAATGTACTTCATCTGTCGCACATCATATTCAGTCCAAAATTATGCCATATTGTCCAGTGATACATGTATCTGTTTGTTGCATATATTTGAAAGAAATGCTTATATCATGATTTTGAATTGTTTTAGACGCTTTGACTCAGTGGTGAATTGAGGATTCAGAAAAGAGTGAGAAAGGCTGAGGCAAGGCAACACTAGAGCTTCACAATTTGGTCAGTTTAAATCGTACAGCTGGACTGCGGTCTATATCTCCAAGATTTGATCATATGTCTGCACCCGATGAAAATAATTGGTGGAATATCAATTGTCCACCTCGTGTCTCCTCAACATATTACAACTCACCTTCAAGTTCAAGTAATACATGCTTACAAGTCTTTTTTGTGTCATGTACTCTTGTTTACTGCAACCATACCTTATAAGTTTACGCTGTCCATGACAAAATTTATGTAAGCTTGCGCTTCGGCATCACTTAGTGATATGCACATTGATTAATAACGTGAGCAGGGAATATGCTTATGTCATTACTTGTTGATAAGATTAAGTTGGCACCACTGACCAGATTTATCCATTCAGTTGGTGGCTAGAGACTTGTTTTTGGTACGTCTGAAATGCCCTCTTCTTTGTGACTCTGTTATTAATACTTGGTACATTGTGGCTTTAACAGCTCCATATTATCCAGAGATGACTCAGTCCCCAGCTTATCAAAGTCCAGCTATCAACTCCCCACAGCAGATGATGTTCCAAGCACCCGGTCCCCATTACAATCAGAGAATGTATGGAGCGCCCATTCCTCATCGTAATCAGATGGGGTTCCAGTCACCTGCCCCCTCTTACAATCATAGACCTATTGGTAATCTTCTTGGACCTCATGGTGGTCCAAGGGGTGACCTTGTCCTTAACTATATCTATCCACCAGGTACATCAAGGGGCAGTAGCTTCACCAATCCTCACACCGGAAGTTCTCGTGTTAATTATACACCAGGAGGTCATAGGTATAACAATAGCTCTAACTTTCAGAACACATATCCTAATTCTGGAAGAAGTCAGAGTAGATCACCAGGTAATGGCATGGGTCGAGGTTCTGTGAAGCACTGCAGGAAAGTAGATAATGTTTCAGCTGAGGAACAGCCTAGTTTGTACTGCAAGAAGGAATTTGTTGAAGACCCTTGGAAGCTAGAAAAGCCTCTTGCAATTTGGAAACGTGCGGAAGCTGGAGATTCTGATAATTCATGGCTCCCAGCATCTATTCGTGCTAAAAAAGCCAAAGCTTCTTCAGGGGAAACTTCTTCCAGGCCACAAATATCTCAAAAGAGCCTTGTGGAAGTCCTGGCTGCTGGGCTGAATGATTCAGCCGATGAGGCTGCTACATGAAGCATGTATTCTGGGTGAGAGCCCATCTAAGCTGGAGGAGCACCATATGATGTTTCCACACTTCTAAATAGGAATAGATCTCCACGCTTGAGTTCGTAGACCATCCTCAATGGTGACGGCGCGACGACGCGTCGTCGTCGTTTTTGCTGCAGTGGTGACGCGTCGTCGGCGCCACGTCTCTTTCTTTTTAAATTTCCATCTCATAAAATTGTTTAGAAGTTGAAATTAATGAAATTGTATTTTATTGAAGACGTTTTAAAATTTAATGTCATAGAACAAACGAGGAATATATTACAACATATTGCGTGAAATAAAAATCGTACGAAGATAAAATGAAACAAAGAGACAACACACAACATTGAAAATAATCAAACACATAATCCCGACTGGAGAAGACTCATCTTTAACGTAGCCACCAAATATGTTCCATTAATTCCTTTGTTAGCTGGTTGTGTGTGATTGTACTACGTAAACGGCGTAAATTGGCTATGTATTCCGGGATAATATTTATTGTAGACGGTGCCCGACGGATACGAACTCCATCAATGAGATCCGGCACATGTTTACGGGTATCTTGTTCGAGCTCTTCAATTTCTTCGTCATAGTTTAGGCATTTGTGGCGCTCATCTTCAACTATAATGTTGTGGAGTGTTATGTAACAATTCATAATCTTGTTGAGTATGTCTTTGTTATGCGCAAGTGCCGGATTGCGTATAATTGCAAACCGTGCTTGCATAACTTCGAAAGCACGTTCCACATCTTTGCGGCAGGACTCCTGAAGCTCGGAGAACTTGCGTTGTTTGTGAGTTACCGGATTCGGGAAGGCAGGAACGTAGCCCAAGGTGGGTAGATCCCATCAGTTAGATAGTAAGACATGTTGTATTGATGGCCATTTAACTCAAATTCGACTTGATGGGCCGTGCCGTTGAGGATATCGTCGAACGTCGGAGAACGTTGCACGGTCGATAAGTCATTGTATTTTCCAGAAATTCCAAAGAATGAATGTCATATGCAAGTATCTTGGGATGCTACTGCTTCTAACACAAGAGTAGGCTTTTTACTCCTGCATTGGAACTGACCGTGCCACGCTTTCGGACAGTTCTTCCATGTCCAGTGCATACAATCGATACTCCCAAGCATGCCCACAAAACCTCAGGCACCGTTGATTGCTAACAACCTTCGTAAATCTTCCGGATTGGCCCATCGCATGTATGTTAGACCGAACTCAGCAACAACGGCATCACAAAAGCGTCGTGGACACTCAAGAGCCGTGCTTACACCGATCCGACAATACTCATCAACCGAGTCGGCAGATGCCCCATAAGCGAGCATACGAATTGCGACGGTGCATTTTTGGAGTATGGCTAACCCTTGTCGGCCCGTAGCATCTCGTCTAAAGGAAAAGTAGTCATCTTGACGCACCACACCTCCAACCACCCGTTCGAACAACGGCCTCTCCATTCTGAATCTCCGTCGAAATTGCGCTGCATATACCGGACGAACACCGAAGTAGTCTCGCTCCAAGCGAGTGGCACAACTTTTTCGCTCTCTGTCAATGTAAGTACGTGTGTAGCCACGACGTCGTGGCTGGACTTGTTGTTGTTGTTGTTGGTAGTATTGGACTATAGTTGATATGTTTCGGAAAATCAGGTTTTGCATTTGTGAGAAAGGATTGGATGAAGAAGCAACATCGGATGACGAATTGTTCGAGGATGAAGTCTTGCTTTCTTCATTTGTGTTGGACATGATTAACGGAGGAAGAAGAGAGTTTTGGGGAAAGGGTGTTTTGGGAGAAGAGAGTTTTTTGAGTTTAATTAAGAGAGAAAGAGGGTTTGGAGTTGGGATGAGGTGAAGAATATGAAGATTGGGGGTTGTTTTACAGATGTTTTTGGTGGAAATTCCGGGGGAAATTCAAAATTCGAAATTCAAAAGTCGGGGGAAATTCAAAATTCAAAAGTCGGGGGGAAATTCAAAATTTAAAATTCAAAATTCAAAATGAATAATTAAAAAATTAAAAAACAATCAAATTTGATCTCATTTTGTAGATCGTGAAAAAACATAGCCGTTGGTGATTTTTTAATATTTTTTTATTTCGTATTTTTGGAGATATTATCGTTCGAAAACGGATAAAAATCAAAAACCGAAAAAAGAAACAAAACGAAAATAAAATAAAAAGGGGGTACGTGGCAGCAGCCGATTGGCTGCTGCCAGGCACCGTGTCAGGCGCTTTACGCGCCGAGGCACGGCGCGCAAGGAGACGCCGCGCCCATTGACGCGGCGTCTTGGCCTTGATGGAGCCGTCGCGGCGCGTCGTGGGCGACGACGCGCCTTGACGACGACTCCATTGGAGCCAGTCTTATTAGATAAAATGTACATTATCTATCTTATTGATTAAAATGTAAATTTACTTATCTGTTTTTATATTTTGTGTATACATCAATAAAATACTTTTATCATCAAAATTTGTAACACCTCCAGTAGAACGATGTGATCTATCATTTCCTTTTAAAATCTTTAATTTTGAACTACTATTGTCATTTGAAGTAAATTTCTCATTGAGTTTGGCATGTATATGTATTTATATCACATTGGATTATGTGTTGTAAAAAGAAAGCAAACTTGTTGGAGATCATTTGCAACAATCTGGCTACTAATTGATCGAGCACAGCTCCTTAGGCTGGTGCGATTACATGTACAACTCTTCAAGTGATATACTGATCCACTGTACCAACACAAGTGCTTTTACTCACACTTTATCCTAATATTGCTTCAGAATATGCATGAGTTTTCGAAAAGAAACGTGGAATTTGTTGATATGAGCAACGTTTTCAATACCCTTAAAATTCTTAAAAGTCAACTTGAAAATTTTGGGGCATTAAACAATTTCTTTAAAATACTAGATTAACATGGTATATTTAACTAGAAACGTCACATGATTAACCTGTATTATAATAACATTATCTGCATTTCTAATAATATTAAAAAACTATTTGAACATGGAGTAATTACATTACAATATTACAATATATGGACTCTATAGTCTACAATATAATGTGAATGTGGCAAAGAAATAGTAATTTGGACACCAAAGTATTTGTAATCGAGTGTCAAGTTGAGATACTCCGTACCTATGAGATCACGAGTTTAACTATTCGAAATGATTGATTATAATTTATATATATATAATTCTTATTAAAGTGTAGAAATATATCGAATGATAAATTTATCATTGATTTATTGCTCAATCATTTTAATTGTAATATTATATGTTAAGAAGAAAATAGGAACTCCAAAACAAAATTTATAACATGCCATAACACTGACCTTTACCAAACAAATGCAGGTCTGGACGCATTTCTTTTTCCGGCTAATTCAAAAGACGAGCAGCCAAAAATCAGTATGATAAAAGTAAGCAAAAAAATAACCACCAATCCAATCCAATCCCTTTATGAAAACTTGATCCTGTGAAAAAGCCGAATTATGAAGAACACAGCAGCATCATATTTCTTCTTCAGCTGGTTTGGAGCATAGTAATCCACTCCAATAGAATCCAAATCCTCATTGTTTTTGTCATATTGTATATATACAACGTAGATACATACACAATATGGATCCAGAGCAGACTTTCATCAGGGTACAGGAGAGATTCTCCGAGATGCTCACCCCCAAAATCCGAGTGTTTCTCGAGTACTTGTTCCTCTTCCTCGCCATCACTCTCTTCTGTATACTTGTTGTTATGCACGCCAATTATGTCCAACAGGTTTTCCACATATTCTATTCATCTACTCGATTATGCACTTTGCTCTTTTCGCTCAATTGTACACGATAGGTTTTCTTTTTGGTGATTTTAGGCGAGGATACTTTTAATTGAGTTGAATTCAATTGAATTGAATTTTGTAGCCGGGATGTTCGAGTCAGTTTTCGAGTGTCGATATGTCTGATACACAGCTTGTTCTCATTAAGGTACTCTATCGATTTCTTCTTATGGCTGTTTGACCAATCATTGTGGCAAATGTAGCACTACCTTATGCGTTGGTTCAACTTCAGAAATGTGCTCTATTATGCAGATAACTAGTGCTGGCTTGTGGTCACATAATGAGTCTTTATGCGGTGTAGCTGATGTTTTGGAGACAAAAGATGGTCAGGGAATTCAGGGAGACTCTGCTAAGGATGTTGATGGAGTTGGACATGGTTTATCTGCTAAGCCTACAGCGGCATGGCGGACTTTGGTTGATTCTGAACAAGTGGAGGGTAAAATTGTGTTAAGAGAGAATCTAGAATCTCAAAGAAAAGATTCTGTCACTGCTGAAAGCTTGAAGCTACCGCCTGATGATGTGACTGTGAAAGTGAGTAAAGATGTATCGCATATTAGGCTCCTTACTTCGCTGAAAGAGTCTCTGAAAGCAGCGTTACTTCGTATTGGAAAAAAGTGGCACGGACGCTTGTCTTTCTGTTGGAGGTTGATTAGTCGCATTCTTGGAGGTTTATGGGTGAGAAATGCTTAATAATATGATAATGTTAATTTTAGATTCCAACTTCGTTTATTATTATGCTTTTGGTCTTCTTCATATCATCACTACAAATATTTGAATATGCTAGTGACCATTAAGATCATTGGTAGGGATAACTGGCATGTCATGTTTAGCTTTTGCAGTATATTTGTAACTTCAAATGCATCTTTGATCGTAATTTGTAGGATTTTGTTCCACTGATAATCTGATAGATTACTTTCAAGTAATGTTATTGCTTCATGTCTATTGAAATAACGTTCTAAAGCATCACTATAACAGTATAACTCATTTTTCCAGACAAACCATATCACACTTCTAAGTTGCTCAAATCTAGCAACTGCAGCTAGTTAAATGGCCTAGCTTAGCATCAGCAGATAGTGATATTTAGTACTTATTTAGGTTTTTATCTGAATTATCATGATAATATGCTCAAGCTCAATAATGCATCTATGTTACTGCAATAGTCAATTATGCTCTTCCATCCACTTTTTTAGACCACTATTTTTTCCTTTATTTTCCTCTACAATTGCACAGCACGTTGTTAAACTTAGGTCTCCTGAAAGCTACAATGGTTAAATTAATCTATACGATCTACTTTTGCTGAATGCCCTACATGAAATACATTCAAGGTGTGATTATTCATGCATGTATCTCCATGCAGGATATTGCTGGTATAAATCTAAACTTTGATATTCCCAAGTGGCTAAAAGTCTTACACTTGGATCGGCTAAACACCTATGCAGGTAGCTGCTATCTTCTCATTCTGCTTCTGACTAATGTGCATGCTTAAAATTCATTCTGCTTAAATTAATGAAATTCCTAGATCTTTGGTTTGTAAATCAATGGATATGAACTTCCAATCTGGTTGAACCTCGAAGTTCATAACCCATCCAGAATATGGGTTTTCAAGTGAGCAACAGGATTTGTTCATTCTCCTGGCAAATTGCTATAAAGTCACTCTGATTAGTTATTTTAGTTTTAACGAATTTGATTATAAGTTTCAGAGTTCGTTTTTTTAGTCATCATAAATAGATGTGTGGTTGAAAAACGAGCTTTTAAGATACTCAATGTATTGAGAAGTAGGTATTATGGCTCCGTGATACTGGGGGTGTTACTGTGTTAACTTGTTAGACCATGTTCTGATCATGTAATACGATCAAAAGGTTCTTTATTCAAGTTTTGGTTTATGAACGGCAACTTTATTGTGAAGAATTAGATTATAGATCCCTTGACCTTCTTTCTTCACTCGACGTATGTTCAATTGATGTTTTTGGTCAACAAGTCCCCGACTGCAATAAGGAACCTTTTACACGATATCTTAGATTGTGCTTGATCTTAATGTCTCAGTGCAGTGGCTTGACAAGAAAAGCAATGCATTTGAACCAGCTTATTTGTTTACCATGGAAAAGGTATGAGCTTCATTTAAGTGTATGTTAGGCACTTGATTTTACTTTCATTACTGTTCTGAATCATATACCGGCATTGAACTACTGTCAATTTGGTGGAATTCTTTCTTAGGGATATTTCTTACTGCCTGAAGAAGCCAGGTTAAAGCATAACATACGTACCACTAATATAAGCATATCTGCTCGGCATAGTTGCTTTGGCAACAGGTAAGATACTCTTTCTGACTCTGTGTCCCTCCTCTCTTCCAATGTATACAAGAAGCTTGTTATTGCATTTTCCTAACTGCATTAAATAATACTCTACCAATGCAACCCAAGGAGATGTATAGGTGACTTGCTATCTGATGTATGAAAATTGAAAAATCTTTGTTGTTCAGGTGGCAGCAACTTATGATCAACAGGCTTGTAGGATACGACACTATCTTGATGAATAGTTTGCTGAACTCTTCAGGGCAAGGTATCAAAAATTATATTGATTCACCAAATATTTGATATTCTTTTGCTTAGTGATTTTTTATTTTTATTTTTTGAAACGACTAAAGGGTGACTCGAACCCCGATCTATTGGTTGGAGGTGAAGCGTCTTACCAACTGAGCTACGCTTCGTTGTCTTTTGCTTAGTGAATTGATTACTGGTTGCCACCTGGGATGATCTTGTTGCCAGTTCCTACTTCCCACACCCTAATATGACCTCTAGGCTGGTTACAAGTTACAACCATTCACACCCAAATTGTGAACACAATGTTTGTTCTTGTTTTAGTCGTCTTCGTTACATTTTTGAGAGCCAAGGAATTTATGTCTAGCATGCACCAATTTTCGTTGCATTGATCTAGTCATATGTGCTTGGTTTTATTTTGCTATATGTACCAAGTTCAGGAAACTAGATTCTTAGTGATATTCTATGGTTTTTATGATGGTAATGTATATAATTCATGCAGGTCACCTTTATAATTACCAAACAAAGGAGTTCTACAATCTTACTTTTGCTCATCAGCAACCTGAAAGTTCTGCAAGATTCGGAGGTTGGGCACCATTTCTCCTATATTTCCATATAATATAGTTATGCTCACCTCTAACTGTCTGCTGATCAATTAGGCAAATTGTATATCATTCTATTAAAAGATTCAGTTACAAAAAAATAATGATAAAAGAAACCGTTTAATTCAGTTTTACGAACTAGTAACTTTTACACCTTTGCTGGTTGTGGCCAAAATTGCCTCGTCTAAGGGATTCAGCTGCAAGACTGACTGGTGTAGACAACCTCGTGTATAGTACTGCTTTCATGCATGCACATGCTTCACATTTTTGTTTTGTCCACTTCTTTCAGAGGTCTGTTTGACCAAAATTATCCAAAAAATTAAGAAAATTAAATCTACTTTATGATTTAACCAGGCTTGAAATTGCCTGATTCTCCCATGAAACGATGTACTGATTTCTCCCTTCGGGTCCTTCTAGTGTGACACAACATTATGATCTTGAACTGCTATTATCACTTCAGTGTTGCCTGGCGGCAATATCTTACAGGTGTTGTTTTACCCATTCATTTATTGGGGAAGATACTCGTATAGACCTGGTGGCTGATCATGAGCCATATGAATTGAATAATTGTTTTTCATTCATCTAGACGCATTTCTCAAGTGATGCGGCTGGCAAGGTCTACAACTTTATAATTGTTCTAAATTCATACCTGGTCTATGGAAGAACCTCGCATTTATCACTCAACTTTATATATGATCGCTGGTTGGTGGATCTAGGCATGCTGGCGAAGTGGCCCTGAGATAGCAGTACTGGCCTGAACATGATATGCTTTTGAGCTTCATGTAGCCTGTTTTATTGTTGGGAGTTGCAAAGCTTGTTTTTTGTTGGTGTAGACGTTTAAATAGGACTTAAACTGCAATAAAACATAGATGCCTGGCAATTAAGTTGCTGCATAATCATTTTTGGACCCTTGTTGTGGTCATAGCCTCCAGATAGGCAAGGGCTGATAGGGAAAAAAAAATGGAGGCAGTGACCTTTGGTAAAATAAATTATCTACATGGTTTAAAACTAATGCTTCCGTTCATCTGCCATGGCTTGCAGACTATCTTGTTACCAAATGTGGGGTACTGTTGATGTCACTATTTGTTTTCTTCACAACTACAATGTCAGTTTCGTTTACACTTCGAGAGACACAGACTCGCATGCTGAAGTTCACAGGTTTGTTTTTACTGACTAGCTATTATGTAACGACTTCAATCAGCTCTGGATATTGAATGCTTGACCACTAGCAATTTCAAGAGTCACGGATTCCACGTTACATATATTTTGCCAGTTAGCCATTTTTTTAAAACCACTGTTCACTTTAATCCTTTTCCAGAAGATCCATTTTTGCTGTTCCATAAATTCTGTGTTCATTTGAGCTTTCCTTGTTTTTATCAGATTACTCAAGGATTCTCAAAATGTGTCAATCTATGTCTTTCCCTTGTTCATACTTGGTCTTCTTAAAGCATATCATATTCCTTTAGTGATGAATCTAGTTTTCCTGTGCTGATTTGTGTTGTCTTCTGGTTTGTAAGACATGTCAAAGTCTAGAAACCATGTGCTCGACATAGATTGACAAAATTCTTATACCAAAAGAAAGCTGTGATAAGAATAAAGAGACATCCTCCCCAAGTTCGTACTTTATGCAATGTTTTGACACTTTCACTAAAAGACATCAAATTGTGTGATAGGTTGTACTGGCCAGCCTTGCACATATCACCATATTGAGTTTTAGGAGCTGTTGAATGTCAGTTTGATCTTTTATTCTCAAAAAAACCACAGGACCTGACTCTTAATTTGCTATATTTTACTCTAAATGTTTCACAGTGCAGCTTCAGCATCATGCGCGGCATAGGCTTCCAACTTTTCAGTTGATTTTCGTGCATGTCATTGAATCACTCGTTTTTGTGCCGGTTAGTCTGTCACATTTCCTTTCATCATAGCTTTTGACCCTTTTCTCTCTATCTGATTTCTAGGGTGTTACTAACATTCTTTTTCGTTGTATCCAGATAATGATTGGAATTCTGTTCTTCCTCTTCGAGTTCTACGATGATCAGTTATTGGCTTTTATGGTTTTGATTCTTGTCTGGATCTGTGAGCTTTTCACACTCATCAGGTTGTGCTCCTTTACCCTCCTGCACCCCCTCCCCCTTTGACCTCAAAGAAGAAAATTGAATAACCAATAACGAAAAAAATAGGCAAAAGCCATAAAATCAAGTTCTGAGTTCTAATCACCAAAATTATGTACCTGGGCCAACAACTCTGCAAAAATGCAAGAAAAAAGATCAAATGTTTATCCTTATCTAGTTATGCTTAGATCTGCGTTGCATTGATTTCAGCATTCCTGTTGCTTATCAGTCCTTTATTTTCTTGCAGTGTCCGTACACCAATATCAATGAAGTTCTTTCCGCGCTTCTTTTTACTCTACTTTCTAGTGTTTCACATCTATTTTTTCTCCTACACATACGGTAATGGCATTTCAATGTTGGGCGACCTGTCAGTCTTGCCAACTTTAGATGATTGCATTTTGCAAATCATTGTCTTCCCGTGACACACATTATTACTTGTCTGCAGGCTTTTCATATTTAGCTCTGACAACCTCTGCAGCATTTATGCAGCATCTTATTCTCTACTTCTGGAACAGATTTGAGGTATACTTGTTCATTTGAAAGTAGATTTATAAAATACGTGGGAATCGGAAAAGCACATAAAACTAGCTTTTAGATCTGGTGGTGGGGAGGGGATTAAATTCTATATAGAATTACATAAGAGCTGAAGCTGAACTACTTAGAGATTGGTTATGAAATCAAATATTATACTTCAGGTTCCAGCACTGCAGAGGTTCATGCAAAATCGGCGGTCGCATTTTCAGCAACATCCAGACTTTCACATTACATCCTCAACTATCCTCGCATCAACATTGCGCATTACAAGATTAAACACGACCAACCCTGGGACTCCTGCCAACACAGGTTTGGTACATCGAGCTGGAGTAGTCGATGTGCCAAGGAATGTCACAACTGGATTCCCAGTTCGTGAAGCACATCAACCACCTAATGGTGGAGGTAATCCTCTTGATCATATTGGAGCTAGGCAACCTCAACCAGAGGAGGTCGGAGGCAATCCAAATCTAGGAGCCGCTATAAATTCATTCAGCTCCCTATTGTTATCGATACTTGGAGGAGCTTCTTCGGAAAGTCTCAACTCATTTCTGTCAATGTTTCGAGACTTGAGAGATCAAGGAGGCCAAGTGTATCCAGAACAACATCAATTACCACAAGAAGAAAATGGCATGGTACCCAACAATCAGTGAAAAAATCTCGCACAGGACCCTGAAAATAGTTTTTCGGCCGAGGGTTGGTACTATGCGATATCTGGTGCAGTGTTGTAATTTGTAGCACTCAGGCTGCAGTTGCAGGTCGAAAGCAAGTGGAAGAACGGATGCCTATACCTAAAATGATCCTTGATGGTGATCATTGAGCTCTGCAACCAGTACTAGTGTTCATTACTGTAATCTGTAATATGTTAGTAGAATGTACAGAAGATCAGTCCTTTTTTTAATTTTCAAGAAAGGAAAAATGACAAAGCTGGCAATGCTAGTTACTAATTTATCATAAATGTTTCGCACATGGAAGGCTGGAAATCATGCATCTAATATCTCAAACCTTCTGATCCAGAAACTGTTGGGAGTAATTCTTTTAAAACAACTGTTAGGAGTAATTTGTGTAGTACTTTTGACAAAAACATAATCTAGTTCAAATAGTGCTGAGAAAAGATAAGGAACCGTGTTCTATTACTACTCTCTTAAGTAGGAAAGTTTAATTTTGTATTGGTAATTCGTACTCTGCCGGTCTGCCCTCTAAGCAATACTTGCCTAGTGCCCTAGTCACCTGTGTATCATGCAGTACTTGGAAACACTAACACTTGATGTTTAACTTTTAACCAACCGGAATTTTGACTCATACCATAATGTGGCATGAAAATTACCACTCAGAGGGGTGATAATTTAGAAAATATAAGGACGCAATCTTCCTATAACATTCACAAGGAGGCTATTACTACTATTTCGTAAAATCTTGATGTAATGTGCCTGAAAGAATCTAGAAGAGCTACTAGACAAGGGGCGATAGGGAGCTAAGTCTCTTCTCTCGTGATAGATTTAATGGTGGCAATGTGGAAATGCGTGAAGAAATGAAGCCAAACCATAAATTCCTACTTGAGGACAAACATACTCAACAACAATTACAGATTCTATGCATAAGCAGCCCATCTAAGACAAACTGCTCAGCTACAATTCCTTGAGAACTGAGAACAGAAGTTAATCAGTGCAGTAATACATTACTACCTGTTGTTGCATACATCAATAGTCAACCTCTTCACCAAACGCCAGTTTAGTTTATTGCTTATGTACTGAAAATTTATTCGATAAGGGCTTATTCGACTTAATGGTTCTTAGTGAACTATTTCTTTGTTGCCTTTAATTTCAACTTCTGTACTTAAGTACAACTACTACTTACTCTCCTTTTGCTCTCTTCATTTATTGAATTGAATGGAATACACCTGCTCTGCTAGTTCAGCTCAAACCCACAGAATCAAATCTAGAAATGTAAAATTAACTTACAAGTTCACTAGACCAACTCCACCCACCTTTAGATATTGTAAGATGATTTTGAATGAAGGACAAAGACAACGATAGTTCTAATTCAGTAAGTACATTAAGCTTGATATTACCAACACATACAACTAGTTACCAGTTCGAAACATATTCCAAATCGCCCTGATTTTAGCAGAATCGGAAGCCATTAATAGTGGAGGGGGAAGAGAACAAAATTAAAAGGACTCGAAACTGTCCAGCTGCTGCTGCTGCATGTAGTCAAGTGTGAGCTCATAAAGCAAATGCAAACAAATGTAAGCCATGCCACCTTCACTTAATGTTAATTTTATTCTCTCCTTTCCTTACCTCAACAAAACAAAAGTCTCACTTCCAGCCTCACCATCCTTATAAATCTATCTCTACCTCTTTTACTTTCTCATCACCACAAATTTAATCTGCCTTGTGCACCTCTTTTTATGTCATATATTAATGTAGTATTTTCCTTCAAACCATCTTCTGCTCATTCATAAAATTCTGCTAAACCAACAGAAGAAGAAGAAACACAAAATCTCCATGAGCAACAGCGTCTCAACCCAGGTTCCCGTTCTTGCTGACCAACAACAACAACAGCAGCAACCTGTTGTCAATGGCATCAATGCACAGGCAGATCAGAGGGCACCATACAGGCACTCCAAAACAGTGAGGTACATGGAGTGCTTAAAGAACCATGCAACTGCAACAGGCGGACACACCACTGATGGATGCGGAGAGTTCTTGGCAGGTGGGCCAGAGGGAACTATTGAGTCACTCATTTGCTGTGTCTGCAATTGTCACCGCAACTTTCATCGCCGAGTTATAATTCAACCATGCACCAACCGCTTTTGCTGTCATCCTCCTGTCAGTGCGCCTGTTCAGCAAGTTATGGTTAATCAGGTGGAACAAGGACCTGTGACGCCTAAGAAAAGGTTCAGGACAAAGTTTACTCCGGAACAGAAGGAGAAGCTGAATATATTTGCTGAAAAATCTGGGTGGAAGATACCGAAACTTGGTGATCCTGAGGTTAGCAGAATCTGTGAAGAGATTGGCATCGAGAGGCAAGTGCTCAAGGTTTGGATGCACAATAACAAATACCATCCCAATAAAAAGCTATGAATTGATTTATCATAGCATATACATATATATGTGTGTGTGTATATGTATATGTATGTGTGTGTCTTGTCTGTTGTCTTGTCTTTCCTTACTCTTTGTTTTCCAGGCTAGCTAAAACTTTGTTTCTTGCTGGTTATCTTTTAGACTACAGTTTTATCATAAAGTGCTAAGCTTTTGGACTTATCGAATTTGATGTTCAGTAATCGATTCAAGTGTACTTGAGTATTTCTCTTGGGAAAAAAAGAACATTACTCTGGAAAGAAAGTTAGAAGGGAGCTGAATACTGATTTCAAATGAGAAGCTAAGGGCTGATGTTGAAGGCAGCATTACTTTTTTATAGCAGGAAAAGCGCCCAACCGAAAACCATCAGCCATTAGATTCGAATAGAGAACGTTGTTGGTAAGATTGCGCTCACGAATCCCTCTTATCTTGCGAGCGTGCACCCTTGTGTAGTGGCCAGACTATTTTTTGGTACCGTAGTATATATGCTAGCTAGCTCTTTCTTGGTGCATTTATCACTGATCCATTACTACACGGATCTTAATTTCCTACAGATAGAATATACCTGCTTCACCCTCTGACAAACATACAGAAATGTGAATCGGTTTTCTTTTACTGCCACAACAGTGACTTAATTATTCTCACTTGATCGTTCTCTACTCTACAACTCTTAACTTGAAGAGTTCACTAAGACTCTGTTCTATTCGACTTAAAATCATTTCAGTTCAGTTCATTCAGTTTAGTTCAGTTCAGCTCTGCTTAGTTATAATTTATACTTTACTTCACAATGCACAGTTTCATTCAATTCAATTCAGTTCAGTTCAGTTCAGTTCTATTCAGTTCAGTAAATTTCAGCTGAAAAGAACGGAGCCTAATCACAGTTGAAACTTGGAAAACAGCAGAAATATTAATTGATTTCTTTTCACTTTATATTGACAAATTGGCACAGTATATATAACTGATTGAAATGTAAAGGAAACAACAGATAGAAAAAGGCTCTTACTAGCTAGTTAACTTATCAATTTCTAGACGACTTCTGCAGCTGCATTTGAATCCAAAATAAGTGCTTCTTTCATTCCTCTCATCGATGGGGTTCCTTAGTCTCTGGCAGCATAAACTGCCATAACAGTACTCCAATACAGTGAGGTATATGGCGTGCCTGCCGGACTCACAGTAGGCTACAGAGACGCTCCTTTGTTGTTTGTGCAACTGCCACCGCAACTTTCACCACAAGTTCATACTTAAACTGTGCACACAATCTCTTTAACTGCAGCCCTCTCGCTATCACCGCCCCCTCCCCTGCCCCCACCCCAGTCCAACAAGTTGCATTTAATCAGGTTATAGAAGGACACTGTTTACTCCAGAAAAAAGTCGGACAATTTCGCAGAGAAATGTCATCAGAGACATTCCGAAACATGGTGATAGAGAATTAGAGATTAGCATTGAGTAGCAAGTCCTCACTTGTAGAATCTATGTGGACTATCAACAACTTCTCCCATATGTCTAAGAAAGTGATCTAAACTTTATGCTATGCACTTTCAGGTTGAAATGCTTAGAGATAGTAAAGACTGTTCATCAATAAGAAAGAATCGCCCTAGTCTCAACCATAAACGATGTCGGCCATGGGATCGACGAATGTTGCTTGTAGGACTTCACCGACACCTTATGTGAAATCAAAGTCTTTTGGTTCCGGAGGGAGAATAGTGGCAAGGCTAAACTATAAGGAATTGAGAAAAAGGGCACCACCAAGAGTGGAGCATGTGGCTTCATTTGACACAACACAAGGAAACTTACCAAGTCCTGATACAGTAAGGATTGAAATACAAAGAGCTCTTTCTCGATTTTGTGGGTGGTGGTGAATGGTCGTTCTTAGTTGGTAGAGCGATATGTCAGGTCAATTCTGATAATGAACAAGACCTCATCCTGCAAGTAGCTCTGCGGAGTTATTCCTCCACAACTAGCTTCTTATAGGGACTATGACCTCCAATAACAGTTTTTTGATGCCCATAGATGTTCAGCGAACAACTCTATAGCCATGGTCGGGAATATTTGAAATTACCATGACGGGATAGATCATGCCAATTATTGGTTTGAACAAGGACTTCCTAGTAAGTGTGAATCATCAACTCGTGTTGACAACGTCCATGACTGGTGCCTGCACTTGGTGGCTAACAAATCCTTGTGCGGCAAGCGCCTAGGGAAAAACAAAAGCGATGTTCCCTGTGACTCCTATTCGTGGTGTGGTTGTGGGGATGTGATGTATCTTGAAAGTCAAAACGACTCTCAACAACGGATATCTCTGCTCTTGCACCGATAAAGAACGATATCAAAATTTTATAGTTGGTTAGAATTGCATAATCCTGTGAACCATTAATTAAGTCTTTGAACACAAATCACACTTGATGACTTCAGAGTTCGGACTTAGGGCATGACCGCCTGGGTGTCACAATCACGTCCTCTGCTACCAATTTGGTATAGGTGCAGATAATAGCCTCCCGATAGCTCGGCTTGTCAAAAAATGATCCCTCGTCGACGGATGCCAAAACAAATGGTGTTTGAAAGATCACTGGTGATGTTGTAATTGACCCTATCGCTAGTTAGGGCATCATTATAAACCAAAGGTGCTAATGCGCCTTCCACCGCGACTCAAGGTTCTGACTGGAGTACCCGGTGAGTTAGTAGTGGAGAAGAAACTTATTTCCCTTGTAACGGTGAGTGAACGAGGAATAGCTCAACTTAATAATCAGAATTGGCGGTCCACGCTCAAGGCCCCTGGTAGGGGCACCAGACCCTGTTTCACAATGAGCATTACTCGGAGTGACAGGTTGTTTGGGAATGCAGTCCCAATTGGGCGGTAAATTCCATCCAGCACTAAATATGGGTAAAAGATAGCGAACAAGTACCACGAGGAAAAGATGAAAAATACTTTGAAAAGAGAGTCTAAATAGTTCATGAAAAGAATTCCAGGAGGGAAGAAGATTGGAGTTGGCAGTGCATCCCGATCACATGTGGAATGGTAGTGATCCGTAATTGCAAAAAATCTTGTGAAATGTTCAACTTCGGGAGGCCGTACAAAGGGGACAAATAGTCCAATCGCACGAGAGACGTACATTTTCTCACTCACTCCATTACATGGCCGAGCAATTTGTTTTGAAAACTAGACGGTCGGAAAAATGTCCACGAAAATCGACCCCCGAGGGGTTCGAAACCCGTCGTGATATTTACGACCCCCTCACACAAGCAGGATGCCCCCAAAACCGTTGAGCACACTCACTCAGTCATTCAAGCGCTCTAAGGTTGGTCCTGTAATGGCTAAATGACAAGAAAAACCACCTTAGGTTTTCCTCAATATCTCTCTGACTACATAAATTAAGTGAATTTACCTAAGGACTTTATTTTCCAGCATATTACAAGGAATTTTTTTATTTTTTTTTTGTATAAACATTATGTTAAACATAATACACCACCACCCAACCAACTATTTTTTATTTTTCTTTACATGAAAAGATATTGTTTTTTAAGACTCACTTCTAACTTCACAAAACTTTGTATTGCCCAATACCGAATCCATATACAGTTCAACACATGTAGTAGGATTAGAAGCAATAACGAACTACCGAAGGAGTATAATTATATCAGGGAAACTACGATTCAAAATTTCCAACATATTGCAATCGAATAAGAAGAATTCAGAATCCAGATGTAGATTGATATAATAGATATAGTATGCTGATTCATATCTACTAGTTCATTGTTCCTGTTATCATTTCTTGCGACCTGAGAGTGCAGCAGCAAGCCCACCGGCCAAAAGACCCACAGCAGTTGCAGCAATACCAATGCCAATAACTCCATCTATACACATTAAAGCAAACATACAAAATGATTAAATTAATCCTTCAAGCCAAGGATTTTATATATATATATATATATATATATATATATATTTTATTTTTTTTTTATTTTTATTTTTATTTTTTTTTTTTAATTTTTTTTTTCATAATAAGTCAAGATATGTGGAGCTCGCAGTACCCTTAGTGATTTTATCTTCAAGTGCTTTCTTAAGGCTCAAGGCCTGCCTCCAGTCAGGTGCAATCTGACATTTTCACAACCAAATTTATCCAGTCAGGTGCAATCTGCCTCGAGAGAATGTAGTTTTACACTATTAATGAAACATTGCAAATACTAACCTCCAAACAACGGTCAACAAGCTGCCTACTTCTGGAGTAGTCCCCACTTCTGAAGTATCCTATAGCCAGAAGATACAGCTTCTCCCTAACCTGCAATGGACTGGTGGCACCGGCCAAAGAGGCTGCAAGAGCAGGTTCTAACGTCACAAAGTGTAATTTGAAATATTAAAGATGGACTATAAGATAGCTCTGGCTCAGCTAAAAGACTATTTTGCTTGATATTTTCAACAAGCAATGGTTTAAAGAAATAAGCCAAAAGCAAATGACTTTGAGAGAGAATAAAGTGAATGATTCACCTTCAAGCATGGCTATTCCACGCTGCACATCAGCTGGGTTCCTAGAGTGAACAAGAGCCCAAGACAAGCGCATGATGCATTCACTTTTTTGGTCATCGGAGTTACTTTTAGTAGCTTCAGCAACCTCACGTTCACAGCCCTGCAGATAGATAATGATACGAAGTGGACAAAGCAATAAGCGCAAGGTAGACAGGCACTATAGATGAGTGCATGACAAGTGCATATGAATAAGAGGGAACATAGACATGATCATCTTAGCTTGTAACATTCGGATAAATTAATTTCCCAATTAAAGTACCAAAGCACACAAACATTTGAGTATGACCTATATAATTATTCCACACAGAATGAAGCTGATAAAATCATCAATGATGTGAATAAGTTAAAGGAGAGCAACAATCCGACACAGAACTGAAGCTGATAAAATGTTCCCTTGTTGGAAATTGATGTGAACAGATTTGAACAGATCCTTCCATTAACAACCTAATAGACTTATTCATACAAAATATAGTACTACTAGTACTACTACTAGATAAAATGCAAAAAAGCAAGGTACGATTTGAAGAATGATCAATACAATTAGTACAAGTCCTGAAAATGTTAGGGTTAGAAGTTAGAAGATGATAGGAAAGCAGCAACTCACAGCGACGATATCGGAATCACACCAGGGGATCTGATCGCCACCGGTGAAGATACTGGTCACCGAATCGAAGAATTTCGCTATCTTTGCTTCCATTTCCTTTACTTTCCTATTACGAAATAAATGTGATTGATGATTTTGGATTTTCAAGTTTATTCAACAAAGCTACTCACCGAGTCACCGGGTCATCACGACGTCTGTGTCACTCACGCTCGGGTCATGTCCGGACTGCTCCGGCCCAAATTAAGCTCCACTAAAGCCTAGTTATAGATAGAGCCCAAGATTTATTTGGCCCATAACTGGACAGAATTACAACCAAGACATTTCCCACCAAGTATTAAAAATTTGACGCGATATGAATTAATATAATGTATAATTTAAAGAATTATGTGTTAATGTAAATCATAACTTAGAATGTTGATAACTGAAAAATACTATTTAATATAGAATTGAAGTTGAATTATCTGAATTTTAATTAAATTTTTATATATCTTTTTATTGAATGAAAACGCAACTGAATTGTAGATTTATGCCAACAATCTAAGGTCGTCTCCAACGACAGTTTGATGGAGTTTCCATCAAATGACAGTGGAGAACTCCAACGCCTATTTGATAGCATTTGCTATCAAACGGGTATGATATTATCATATCGTTTGATAGCTCAGTGTCACGGGATAAAACTCTAAAGCGTGTAAAAGACTCGACCCGTGCGGCACTAGACTAGTTCGCCTCGAGACTAG
>JAYMSP010000899.1:0-39270 GCA_036897095.1 Plantago elongata | reverse complement strand
GTGGTATGTTAGCCACTGTACTTGTTCGGGTGATATGTTAGTCACCTTAACTGTTAGTTTATGTTGTTTATAATTCATTTGTGTGGTATGTTAGCCACTGTACTTGTTCGGGTGATATGCTAGTCACCTTAACTGTTAGTTTATGTTGTTTACAATTCAATTGTGTGGTATGTTAGCCACTTTACTTGTTCGGGTGATATATTAGTCACCTTAAATGTTGTTTACAATTCAATTGTGTGGTATGTTAGCTACTTTACTTGTTCGGGTGATATGTTAGTCACCTTAAATGTTAGTCACCTTAGATTTGATCTTAGTTTATGTTTTGAAATTGTGAATCTATGTGTAAATATGCTTTCTTACTACCAATATAAAAGGCGACTTTGAGATCACGAGTTCACCATTTCACCGCGATGAACTCGTGGAACATCATACCAACGAGAAAACAGATGCATCAACTGTGATTCTATTCAGCGAATGTCCTTTTGGTTGTGGGACGTTGAAGTTGGTTTGGGAAGCTCTATAGTTGTAATTATGTTCGTCAAAGCCTGCAAACTCTTGTGTGACTTCACTCAAAGCCTGCAAACTCTTGTGTGACTTCACTCAGGTTTATCTGGGTCATTGTAACTATCAGTCATCTCAACATTCATAGTCTTCGAATGTATTGTTCAATTGCACCTTGGACTCTAAGTTTGTGATATAGACTCTGAGATTGAAGATCTCTTCGGACATCTAATTTGTTGTTGCATATAGCACGTTGATGACATTTTTGTAGTTTTGTGTCAATTCCAGATCAAGCTAAACCCAATGCGAGCAGCCACCTTGATTCTGACGATTAGAAAAACATGTGAATAAAGAGTTGGATGTAAGATCTAAAGGTGAAAATTGATAACGAGAAGTTAACCTATAGCGTGGACATTTGGCAAACCATCTCGTCAGATTCTTGTCAGTGGTGAACAAAAAATTCCTTGATGTCAATCCACAAGGGCATAAAGGAGAGTTTATCTTTCTCAAACCCGTTGGATGCTTGTGTCTGTGAGAGTGAAGTAGTAACAATGTTTGGGAAGTACTAAATGCTTACATGTTTTGTTGTTGAGAATCATCCACTACTGTATTGAATATGTATATGGTCATTCGATCTGCTTATGAGTACCAATTACTAAGGTAAATAAACAAGTAAACATATGATAGATTACCAGTTGGATCTGACTTCTTGCCAGATTAGTAGTCGGGTAGTGGCTAATGAGCCGAAAGATATTAACTTATGGCGCTAAAACAGGGATGGCAAATGCACATGTTTCAAGTGCCCTGACATTATTCTAGTCATCATTATAGTCTTGTTACTTAATGAAACATATGGTTGTTTGTCCGAGTAGTTAGTGATGTGGGTTGTCAAGCCAGCTTTCCTGGGTTTGATTCTTTACAGAACCTAGCATTCATATAACCCATCAATGTGGTCATGCAAGTTTCTAGTTCTTTATATCTATATAGTATGTACAAAACATATGTGCTGATGATATACAAGATGAGCAACGCTTTAGCCTACCACATACTATCAACGTAGGATAACATTGTTACAACTCACAACTAATCACAAAATTACATGTACATTCAGATAAATACAGCATATACATACACACTCACACATAATATACATGCTTGAAAAATCGACATGAGAGACTTGGCAATCAACTTAGAAACAAAAGTGGCCGCTGACACTCAACTCATTTCATGGGATTAGTGCTTCCTGCAAAGACACCAACACATTTACTGCTCTTTTTTTCCATGTCCATCAGATTCTTCTCGGGGATTCACGGCCTGTCTGCAGTGAATTTGTTGGATCAAGCCTTGCCACTTTCCATGAACTCGAATTTGCAGACTTCAGTAGTAGACCTAGTGCCGATGAGCATGTTGCTCTGACAATTGCATCTAATGACCCACTAATCTTTGCAACCAGTAACCCAAACACCTAAAATAACACAAGAATGTTAATGCCAAACGTCCCAGCCCAGAATCTAATCAGCAAGGTACCTCAAGTGAATTTTTCTGGCCTATTAAAAGAGAGAAGACCAACCTGATTGTGGTAAAGGGCAGCAATATGTTGGTCATTTGAGAAAGCAATTATACAGCTACATAAATAAATTGCATTTGCCTGGATTATGGGCCATGGAGCCTCAAAAGCCTGCACAGTCATATCGATTGGTTAAAAGAAGTCACATCACTATGAAACAATATTACACTGTTACAGTCAATAGCTAAAGCAACTGCCACTACTAACCCTTACATATAGAACAAGCAACTATTACAGCAAGAACATTAATCTAAAAGCAAACCCACACGAAACACTCAGGCCGAAGTCTCACTGCCAAACTTGCATGTTAGAATGAACAAAAATCGAGCATCACAGTCAATTTTACAGCCACTAATTACCTTGTCATTTGATTCACCTTTCGTAAAATAATGCAATTCGGGAGGGATTGAACAAATTAAGATCCACGATTCACTTTTAGACTTGGACGGCTATTAGCAAAGTACGGGGCACCTGGCCTCCAATTATCGCCCTTTATTAGTCCAATAGTATAACAAATATGATCCGTCATTAAAACAAAAAAAAACTTTATAGATTAAAATTATATAAAAAACACTAATCAATTGACACGGTATTTCCTTTTTTTATTTGTACTAGGAAATACAAACTGTAAATGTATATATGTGATAGAAAATATTTTAGTATATATTTAGGGCTCACATACAAACTTGACACAAAGCCCTCAAAGTCTCGGAGATGACCCCCTGCTTTTAGAATAGCCTACCTAAGAATTTCCAAGAGTGGTGGACCTAGACTATAAGTGAATTGCAGACCATGTGGATTTAAAATCATTCACTCGCAGAACCAATGCAATTAGGAAGGAACATATGACGTACAACCACATGGTCCCCAGTCTACCCAATAATTTTTGGAAATGGGAGACAGAGCAGTTTTGTAAACCGCTATGCACACGACCCAGTCATACACCTGGCGGGTAGGCACCCATCAATCCTGGTTGGTTGCAGGTAGTGTACCTGTCCGCCCTGCACACAACCCAGTCATATCCGGCCGGTAGGCACCGATCAGCCCAGGTTGGGTGCAGGTAGTGTACCCGCAAAGTAACAATAAATATAGAAAAGCCAACACCACCTGATTGATATGCGAAATTGTAAACTCATCTTTCAGATATGAACTCTTTCTCGTTCCTTTTATATGCCAGTTCAGTTCCTATGATGTATTGCTTTATCCACACAACAAAAGTTAAAGGTTAAAGCTACCATGATAGTATCATGCATGGTTTCTTTTACAGATATATGATGATTGTCGCCCAGTGGCATTCAACAACACTGGGTCAAACCACTCATGTTTGCAGGTATAACACTGATTGAGCTTACATGATGTTTTTTCATTTAACAAAAAACATAATTAGCTAGATTTCTTTGAAATTTCAACTTGCACCTGGTTTGAATTATTGATTTTGATAAGTGTCTGTTCTCAAGAAACCATATATCTGATTTGCATGCTTTTCGGTCTTTGGCTGTGATTTTTCTTTCTTATCAGATATTTCATATTTGTAAGTTTTCAACATCATGATACATGGAGTTTGAGTTGAGTAAACTTATTAGATGGCAGCAATTTGGGATGTGGATTAATTTACCTTGCTTCAAAATAATGTAAGCGGGCTAAAATTACACAGTAAAGATTATTCGGGTGTGGGATGTGGAAAGATCGGGTTACGGGTCCACACATACCCATACTTCAATCATTGACCAGGTGCTAGCGTGTGGCCACCTATTTACACGCCTAACTAGAGATACTTCTATTGTCTCTTGAGGATGGGTTAATATGCTATCAGGATCCCTTGGGAATGTTCAAACGAATTGAATGTTAGCCAGCATACTGGCCCCTCTAGATATTATTAACAAAGAAAAATCATATAATTTTATTGTTCAATGCAATGAAAGATTTAAACTAAAAAGAAAAAGCAGACCTGTATAATCGATGCCATGTAAGTGTCAACCCTAGAGGACATGTGCTGAGCAAATTGCCTAGCTAGGTCTCTCAGAAAATCTTCATAGTCGCCTCTGATGAGAAAGTTTATTAACCAATAATGTTGTACTAAAAAATAAATTCAATTAGCTTTGGCTGAATATTCACACATACCGGTGATCAGAACTGAACCAATGTGTACTTGCAAATTCCACCAACGGAGCGACAGATTTAAAAGTACTCTTCGAAATAGGAGGAAACAAATAAAACATAAATAAATGCTCTTGTTTTTTCCAAGTAAAAAGGGAAACACAGTTCAAGCATATGATTTATGAACAAGCAGAAAAATATTTACCAAGCAAGCTCGCCTAACACCAGGATCATCATCATAAAGATGTAACACCAAGCGTGGGAAGGAAGCATGAACCTGATAAATTAAGAACCATAAAACTCTTCAATCAACAATCTCAAACATTGTACAAAGAAAACAATGTAATGGAATAAAGAATCATAGACTGATGATTGATCAGTGGGCAATTATACACAGGCAAAATTTTAAACTGGTACTAAGGAAAAGGGCATTCAAGATGAATCATTGCATTCTATTATCACGAGATAAGCTACAAAAACTTGTTTCCGGATGTAAAAACTCAAAGTTCTCACTGCTGCATCATTTTACAAAGACGAATAGCATTCCACTAGATCATTAATATGGACGGATTGGTTCTACTGATTCATGACTACAACAGTGGGGAACTCCTCTGTTGTTGGCATATATATAGATAGACGGTCAATCACTAGAAATATGCGACTTTGGTCCAGAGAAATGAGCAGATATATCTTCACAGGTAATGGATGATGTGCAGTTGTAACTTGCAAGTCATTATTCATTTCCATTCTGCATCAGGTTATTTAGTGCCCCTTGTCCCATATATATGATTAAGTAAAGAGGTTTTTACATCAGGTTATTTGGTTAGGAAAAGATGACCTAAACATTTTTTTTACAGATAGAGTGAATTAAACTGCTGAAGCTATCTCCTGTAAGGTATGGCACGTATAAGGAAGCTGCAACAGATCTTTGACATTCCGTAGGCTTATTATTGGACTTTGGTTAGAATAGTGAATAAAACAAAGCAAGAGGGTGATTCCCTAAATTTCAACCATGCGTCATATTCAAAGCA
Organism: Plantago elongata; assembly: GCA_036897095.1. Lineage (NCBI taxonomy): Eukaryota > Viridiplantae > Streptophyta > Magnoliopsida > Lamiales > Plantaginaceae > Plantago > Plantago elongata. Next base: position 34,074 of record JAYMSP010000899.1, on the reverse strand, counting down.
TCGAGTTTTGTTTTTCTTCATTGCCCAATATGATGCGTCCTAGCTTAGTGATCTTTCAACAGTAACAGGTGAACCTACTAACGATCTCTACCCAAGGTCTACTTCCTGTCGCCAACTTTGCATAAAAAGGTGCAAGGCAGAAGGTAATGCATGCTTGGGGGAGAGGTGTATGCTCCAGGAATTTTCTAGTTAATTATTTAGAACGTGTAAACTTGTGATGCAAGGAAAATGATGATATGAAATATGAAATGAATGTCAGTTACAATATTCATGGAATAATAAGAAAACACACAAACAACAACGAAAATTATAGGTAACATCATTCAGGATCCCGACATATCACATATTGTTAGATCTTTATTGTTGGACAATCATAAAATTATGTTTGACATTAATCTAGTCTTTTCTATTTTTCTTTTTGTTAAGAAATGAATATATTCAATGAAAGGGAAAACAAATTAGAGACCGTGTAACAGCCCAAAAATTCATATTCGAATTTAAGCATTTTAGAACGAACCGAGCGTGAAGCGGAGTTCGTAAAACGTTATTCTTGGGCCCAAAACCGTTTTCCTTAAAGTTGAGCCCAATATTCTTGTGAGCCCATATTTTAGCCCTTTTCATATCATGTCAAACCCTAGTCTCCCAAAATACTAAGTCTCATAAAAGTCCTATATTTTGAGTCCAGAGAGACCCCTAATTTTTAACACATATTACCTAGCTTTAACGTAAATACCATTTGTTTTTGTTTTTACCAATATTTATCTGGTATTTCATTTTATATCTTTTCGTTGTTCATTTGTGTTGAAATGTCTAATTATGTATTGTCTAATTTTTACAACATATTGTCTAATTTTCTAACTATATTGTCTAGTTTTATAAATGATCTTCCTTAGTTTTATTACTTTTACAAAGATTTCATCCGGTGTAATCTATATTTTCTAATGTTGACATTATATTGTCAAGTTTATAAAATGAATTCTCTAATTTTTACATGATATTAAATTTACACATAAAAATGTCATGCAGGTCCTTAAAACCATCACACTAACTGTTTAAAAATTAATAAAGTTAAAACTATAATTGAAACATAATTGCCAACGCATTAAAATTATCATATCTCTTAAAAAATTAACAAAATACGAAAACTACAACTGAACTTTCAATGTTAACAACTTAAAATCATAACATAATCTATTAAAAGCATAATGAAAAAATGTGTGTATTAGCGGTTTTTTAAGAAACTCGGCTAGTCAAATCGCTAAAACTCAAAAACCAAAAAAAAACTTGATTTTCCTAAACCTTTTTCAAGACTTTGGCTTAAAAGATATGAAGATAGAACTTTTAGTCATGGCACATACATGGAGCTTACTTGGTCAGTGGTATCGAGCGACCCCTTTCTAAAGATCAATTTTAGGTTTGAAGCCGAGCTTTTGGAGTTGAGCGTTGTCGGAGTTATGATCTTTACCAGAAACGTCTTTACCATTTTTAGTTTCATGTATTCAAAACTTTGTATCCAAGCTTTCACAGTTTTAAAGTTCCACTGCATTATTTTCTTAGTTCACCAATTATTTTCAAGGATTTCCATTTCAAGTCTTCTGATGCACAAGGCGTCGAGCTACGTTCTATGTTTTTATCAATCAAGTTCGCTGAATTTTCAAGCTCATGAACTAGCACGAGTTGTATTTTCATAAATCATCTTTAAAAAATCAGGACGCTACGCTATCAATAACAAAGGGATATACTTCTATTTTTTGAAGATACCAACATCTCAAATGCTACTTGGGGCATTGTAGGTATATTTTCACAAGGCATGCCCAATGCCTTTTAAAAAAATTTGATGCTCAATGCTGTCAACAACTCCTCTAAGCGAGGAGGGTAGAGGGTGTTGAGGAGGGAGGGATTGGTAAAACAATATGGATGAGGGTCAAGACGCTTAAGGCTGCCATCAACAGCAGATGAAGGAGTCGAGTTTTTTATATAAAAAGGAGGGGAGCAAAAGGCCAAATAACTTCCTCCAAGTCATTGTTCATAGAATACCACAGGCCTAAGTATTCTTTTTAATTGGATAGGTCTCTTGATAATAATTTAACAGAAAAGTACACTAAAGATCAGAGTCATGAAAGAGACCTGCTCAAGAAATGAATCATGTTGTGGCCCATTACTATAGCTGCTAAGCTTTCCAAATGCTGCAAATGCATCGGCTCGAGTTTTTTCATTCATGCACATCTGTCACAAGGGAATATGTTAACATTTAATAAATACAGAGACTTGTATACATAATGAGGAAGTAAATTCATAATTCCTTCATTCCTACATTACAACGGTACACCCTTCTATATCCATTCACATAGGCTAATGTTTTTCATGTGAGATTAAATTACGAAAATTGCATCATTACTATGTCACTCGAAAGGAGGTGTTTAGCAATCACATAAAATATGATCTATCAGACCTCAAAAAAGTAAGGGAGATATATTCTTCTTGTGAGTGAATATATCTTCACAGATTAGAGATGGGCTAAACTCAAATCTGACAAGTAATTATTCTAAAACCTTCTCAATGATATTAGAACTACCCACTTACAATATAAAAACTTACTTGAAGATTACGAAGCCGAACTGAAAGGTTAAGCAAAATGGGTTCCACAGCATCAGTAGAGGATGTCCCCAGAACCTAGCACGAGTGAATTTTATTATTTCAAGTAGCGAATGATACATCAAACACAAAATACCTCACGTGTATTTTGTCTTTTCACATCTGCATGCAGTGGTGATGTGTAATACTGAAACTGAGACTTACCGTTAGCAAACATGATACAGCTGTTAGTTGAACTGATTCTTCTGGATCATCAAGCAAAGCGACTATCACACTGAGTATTTGAGTGGTATATTGCGCAACGTGAACTGATGGCATCTGCAAAATGCGTAGGTAAGTAATGATAAAATTTGATATTTAATATCCACGGGAATGTATATCCTTTGAGTGGTATATTGGGCAACATGAACTGATGGCATCTGCAAAATACGTAGGTAAGTAATGATAAAATTTGATATTCAATATCCACGGGAATGTAGATCCTCCTGATCGTCACTGTATCAATGGGTCCCATAGGAATAGTTAGGCAAGATCAATGATCTTGCTGCCAGGGTCTAAGAAACTGAGAACATGAGAATGGGATAGTTCAAAGTAGGTTTACTAAGGTTTATGAAAGAGATAAATTTTGAAATTGTTATATCATAGGTGTGCCATATCCATGTGCTTATGTGAACATAATATCTGTTTTGGAGAGGAACAAGCACAACAGGTACAGAATAAAAGACGGAAAACAAAGGAATAAAGAAACAGATCAGCAGCTTCACATAAAGCAAAATAAATTCCCAAAGATGCTGATATAGGCGACAAACTAGAGATAGCTGGTGGATTTCTACAAGTTACAAGCCATGTGTGGTTTCCAGCAACTTCCATTGATTCGTGAAAATTACTTGAGTTTTAAATTTGTAGCAATAACATCATTCGTGTGATTCTAGGGGCACTAAGGTTAACTGGTTAAGTGTGAAATTAGTTACCTGGACAAGGGCTCTTAAACAAAGGCGCCTAACAGTAGGAGATTCATCAGAAACATGTCGGCACAGTCCTTCAACCATCTGTTCCAAGAGATTACCAAAACCAACACTGCAGAACGATAAAAGTTGACAATTAGAGTTTTTGGATAAGACTATAAAAACTTTAGCTTGAACACACAAGTATAAATATCACTAATAATTTAACTTAGAAAGAAAAAATAGATTATAGAAAATATAATGATAACAGTTATCTCCCTCCTGTCAGCATAGTACTATATATTTATTTGAACACACAAGTACGACAAAGACCTAGAGTTGCACCACAAGATACATGATACATATTTTACTCATGAAATGGAGCAAAATTCAGGAATCACACTAATCCTTGGTTTCGTAACTTCAATTAAGGAAGCCTCAATAGTGATTACTAGCATGAATTAGTAATCTGTATGTCGGTACTGATATGTGGTGCTTGATAACAGTAAGGGAAAATCTTACCAGCTACCAATACCAAGTGTCTGGTACACGCAAGGGATTAGATTGGTACCATATGTAATGCCTGGTACCACTATCTGATTAGATGGGTATACTAGTCTATAACTCTATTTTTTAAAGGGCTAACATGATTTTAACTCCATAATATATTCCCTTTTGGCAAATTATCCCCCCGCCAACCCCCTTCAATAGTGACTCGAGCACCGCAATTATTGGTTGGAAGGGAAGTGTAATTTTAGCGCACTTCATTGACTAGTAGAGTGATATTCATTCTAATGAAATGACATTTGTACATTGACATCAATGTTTGCCGTGAAGCTTGTTGAAAGCGGGTGATATAATAATTCTAAATGTTACCTAAACCGCACAAACTCTGACAATCCAGCAGCTGCAGCTTCCCTCATATATCTTTGTTGTCGATCCAGAGATTTACTTAGAATCAAACAGATTGAATGGACCTGCACATTAATTTAGAAACCTATAGTGAGAAATATGCGGCCAAAGCTGCCAAACTGAAAGTGAATTTGTGCTGATTGAAATAGCAAATGGAGAAGAATTGAGACAGAAGTTGATGAAAGAAGACAAATCCACGGGTACCAATGGAGGGAGGATACACGAGATGTGGTAGAATCTTCAATAACATCCTCGCTTCAAACAGAATTAACTTAATACCAAATAATAATTGTATTATGAGTGCCACAAAATAATTTAAAACTCAACCCTCTATTTTTATAGTTATAATCATATTCTAGCGAACTACCACAGTATTAAGATCCTGGTATCGACTTCGAAGTCAGGAACAGTGGCAAAGAATCACCCTGAACAATTCCAACACTTTTAGTTAGGTGTGTGAATATATCTAATAATCCTGTCCTTGTCAACTTGACTTGATGTTTCCGAGCAGTAATAATTTTTCTCTTTCAGAATAAGCAGGAAATCACATAAACAAACCACCAATCATATCCTGCCATTGGACTGCAGGATAAGCACATTCTCAAAATCAAATGATAATTCTCCTAAACAGGGAAGCAGCATTCATTTCCAGAAGTTACATGTAATGCTCATTTTAGGGCAACACCACAGACCTCAAATACAGTACCTAAGCAACCTCTAGCCGAGAAGGCAATTATATTAAGACCTGTTTTTCAATATCAAGGAATCTCTTCGGCAAATTGCCTGAAGCCTTGCTTTTTTTAACGAGGCTACTCTGCAGTTTTATGTCATCAGGTACTTAGTATAGCTTAAAACAAAATCCATGCAAGAAAAAATTACTACCTCTTTTGGCCTTTTTATTGAAATGCACCCTGCCAGGTCGCCAATTAGACTAATCCATGTTTCTTCATCAGCTTGCTCTCTGTCTCTAGCTAGAATCTGTGGATGCCCTCCATTAATACCCCGTTTTAAATATTTAATGATGCATAGGTAAATCTAACAGAATTTCATGTACCTTCCCCATTTCCAGATCACCAACGCATTCACAAAATGCATTAAACGCAACAAGTAGTGAACTGAAATAGTTGAGATAGATAATCAGTAAAGGGAGAGTGCATGTTGCTATTAAATCTGTTGCACTTAAGAAAGACATGCTCCTGAACGCCACATTACCGCAATGGTTCCTGTTGGCCAGGATTAATAGAACTATGACAACTACCAAAGTGAAGCACAAGTGTTGCAAGCACAGAACCATAGTTTTGTTCGACAGCCCTTTTACCAACTTTACCACCGCCTCTGTATACAACATTAGTAAACTGCATGTCATTGAGAGTCATACACATAAAAAAAAAATTATGCATTTCGAAAACCAACCTGAAAAAAGCAGTAAGAGCTACAACAGAAGCTTGCAACACATTATCTTCCATATAACTCTCCCCAGCACTGTTGGAATTCTCTCCTTTTACATAATCAACTTGAGAGATGGTGGCATCATTTAGGTTGGATATTACATGTTCCAGGAATGAATATGAAAGAGTTGCATGCTGGGAGAATGCCTAATCATACAAATAGCATAAAAAATGGTTTATAAATAATCTTTATGACAAGCGAAAAGCAAATGGGTATAATCTTATAAATCATATACAGGTACTTGGGTAGATATCAAGGCATGGACCTCCTATACTAAAGAAGAATTTAATAGATCAGCTTTTAAGTGCCTATTCATGCGATAGCAAAAACAAATTGGGAAACGACATTATACATACCAATCCCAAAATACCTGTGAAAGCCAAAAGGTTGAATCTAACTTTGGAGTTGGTTTACCGGAAATGAGAACTTTTCGGAGAGATTTAGAAATGAGAAAACAATAAGTGCATTATTCCTTGCCATTCAGCAGAGAGAAATTTGATGGCACTGCAAACATAAGTAAATAACCACAAATGTATTTCGGACGCAATTTCATAATGCTGAAGTGTTTGAGAAATTATACAGGATTACTAGTATCCAACAGTAAAGCTCGAAGAACTATAAGTAGCAACAGCTAGATCTGCCTCATTGTTTTCATCAAATAAATACAGACAAAGAAGAATACAAAATCATGACCAATTCCAAGTGTTTGTTGAGTATAGCATCAAAAAACCACGACCAATTCCAGAACATAAAATGACAAATGCTACATGAAGTAAAATGTAGCATGAAATAGCTGTTTTGTATATTGATGTGTAGAAATATAATAGGAAATTTAAAATGTCCATGATACTTACATGAAACACATTCTGTATTGGCCACCCACCACGTAATCTAGATATATCTTTGGTAGCTATATCTCTCTCACCAGCAACCAAAACTTCATCAAAAACAACCCTTGAGCTGGTATTCTCAGCGAGAGAACAGATCTTGGTAGAGTTAAAGAAACTAGACTGAGATGTTAAAATTTTGATTACATATTTTAAGTTATTTCCCAGAAGGAGAACAAAAAAGTTAAAATGATGTCATTCTATGAAAAAGTCCTTAGACACTAATACAACTATAAGATAATTGATGAGGATACAGCACTGAGGGTCTCTTGTCGTAGGGACTTCTCGGTTACATGAATAGAAGCAGAAAGCAAAGACTGTGTTGTCCTGTGGGTGAATTATAGAAAGTAAGTTGGTCTTTGAACTACTTTTTCCAAGGATAAATCTGTCTTTATGTTTAACAACATAATTTAACATCAAAGACACAACCGTCTCACTGCACCTTGAAATATCACCCTCATTCAGCTCATTTCCCCGTTTAGTAATAAATTCAATCACAGCCTGAATTGCGCCTTCTGCAGACTGTCTGATCTTATCACATATAGCTGTTGAACAGACATATAGGGCTGAAACAAGCTGTAATAACAGAAATGGCGACAAATGATTGGATATACATGTTAAAATTTTCTGCCAACATGTAGAATTAAAAAAGTCCAGTACATCACGCCTACCTCATCTTTTGTAAATAATAGGCATACAGAGGAAACAACCCTGTTGAAAACCTCCGATGGATCAAGTGATGCATCCTATGTGCAAAAGTAGACATCTGAAAGTTATTCTCAGAAAAAAGAGCAGTAAAGAGGAACTCAAACTATAATAGTTGAATAAAATATGCACTATGAAACCTATAAGTTGACTTACACTCCTCAATATTGCAATAACATCTTCAAGTGCTGTCAGGGCAGTGTAATGCAACTCAATATCACGCCCAAAACCAGAATTTGCAGACCGTGGTAATGAAAGAGAGATGCTGAAAAATAAATCAAGAACCTGCAAATACAACCAAATGTTAATATGAAAACTCATAGAATACATTGCTAGCTGATGGTTAGGAGGGAGGACAATGGAGTTATGGACAACTAGAACCAATCCACCATTACAAACCTGAGCTGATGATTTTCGAACTTCTGGATTTGTATCTGCACAGCGCGGAAGATAAACCATGATCCTCTCCCCTAGACATAAAGCATCACGACTTGGGGATACGAATGAATCTGATAGTGCAGATGGTAAACATTAGTGTTACACCATGTATGATCTAAAAAGAGAGAAGAATCTTACAGGAGCTAACATGGTAAATTGGCGAACTTAGACTTGGAGGAATGACTAATTTGTTTGGAATGAGTGCAGCTTCCATGGCAGCCTAGCAAACAGTACCCACTAACACATACAGTGCGGAACTTAAGAAGCATCTCATGAGCAGCAAGACAAGCTCTTTCCCTCTGGTACTCAATAGGGGAGGAAACATATGGATCAATCTGTCTCAAAATATGCAATAGCTGTTCTGTCCGACTTCTTCCATCTTCCCCACTGATAAATATAATTTGTTACCACGAGAAGATATATAAGCCCCAAACTACCACATATTGTACATCTACAAAATGTGATATCACGTAACTAAGAGAACAAAGCTTTCTAATAAAATCCCCCATCTTTGAATGACCTTCAACACTAGCTTTTTCATCTCCAATTAAGCAAGGATCATTAGTTAAACTTTGTAACTTGCAAACCTTACTGTAACTACCGTTCCAGGATCCTCAATCACTTCAGTCTCAAAGCACACTGGTTTGACTGAAGTAGGGGTAACTATTGATTATATACTATACAACTTCCCAACCATTCTAATGATCTTTTAATGATTTCTGATAAAACATTACATTGGACATCAACTATGACTACCCTAACCTTAAAACAATTAACAAAAAAATAACCACTCTAACTAAAAATCAAATTTAAAACCAAACCTGAACACACTTATTGTATAATCCCAACCGGTAAAACAAAAAAAAACTCCCAAATGCAAGAGAAACGATAAGGTGTTGACATCAATAATGCAGAAGCCCACGCAAGTTTTTCCAAAGTTGATGTAAAAAATTGTATAATGATAAAAACAAAAGATTAACTTGACTAGACCCAATTAATTAATTTCAAAATTGACGAAAAACAGAAGATTGGTTATCAGAAAACCAATTGACTGAGTTACCAAAAAAATGTGAAATTGGGAGTTGAGTGCTGGTGACAAGTCAGCAAGGTTGGTAAACACCATGATGCACAACATTGACAATATACATTTATGTTTGCCAAGTTTGGCAGAGTTGGGAAAAAAGATTAAGAAAACTGAAACCTACTTAATTGCCCAAGACAAGTGAAGATCTTTGGGAAAGATTTGCTCAGATATTCATTTATTCATTCGAAAAACGAGCAATAGGACAGGGTACGGCTTCAAATACAGGTCAGTGTCACAAACATGGGCAGGGCAACAGGAGCAATCTGTGAAAGCTACAGCCAACAAATGGTTACAATTCTCTCGATTGAGACAACATCAACCACACATGTTGCAGTAAATTGAATGTCTGTGAATTTACTGAAGATATCAAGCTATATAGCTTGGAAGGTAGAAATACTAGATAAAGGGAAATTTTCCAAACAGCAAAATTGATGATCATAGCGTTGAGAGGTACTTGAAGAGAAGACGCAGAAAACTGCTGTGTAAGAGCTAATTATACAAGTCATAATCATGCAAAACTAATTATATCATGGCTTCGTACATACTTGCAATTTTGCATTAGAGGAGAACTCAAGGAGGCAGAAGAAAAATTATGCTGTTAAGCAGCATAATCAGCACTTCATATACTTACAATTTTCTCATCGAGGACTTAAGGAGACAGATGCAAAGCTATGCTGTGTAGCAGCATATCATAACTAAATGGGAGAAATTCGCTCAAGTCCAAATTATAAGACATAATTGCTCATAGTCTATCAATTAATATTGTCATAGTATGTAGTCTAATAGGAAACTGCTAACTTGACTAATATATAGAAAATATAGTCTTGATTATTTAAAATTGAAACTGATTATACTCCTTAAATCAAGTAGTAAAATTCATGCGAAATACTTCATTATCCGTAATAGTCGAACTATTCACGGTTATTCTCAGAAGTACATATGTGTACTATATGTATGCCTACATAATATGCAATGCATATATGTATACATTCGTGTTCCAATGCTTGCACCAGCTATTGTTATGAGTTCATAAATCGTACCAGGTATAAATGAGAATACGTATCGAATACCATATCATGTCAACTGATAATTAATTGCCACCATAATGTTGTACCATTTGATTATCGCTACGGGACTGTGGCACCATGCATTAGTACTCAGGCACCATAAGTAGGTATAAATTAATACTCAATGTTGATGAAAACTGGTATCGACATGGCGCCATGATGTGGTAGAAATTTCCATCGTCGGGACCAAACCATGGTTCCATGTATATTTAAATTTAAGAGGGCAAGGTTTGTCCAATTATCGGACTGAGAGTAATTCAGTGGGGCTAATATAATGTAAGACTTTGAGTCTGTCTATTATGTGAACACTGTCGCATATGTAATGAAAGCGGTTTCAGAAGATAGGAGAATTTGAATCATTTTATAAGTTTATAAGATCAATTTCAGTTATTGGGAACTGACCATGGTGGCGATAGTTTGAATATCAGAGAAAATTGTGAGTGCATAAATAGCCACAATATTATGTTTTAATAAATTGAACTCATAATGGTCAAGGCATAAATACATACCTTGTAACAAGGATAGCACATAAAAGAGTAATGAGATTATGTACAAGTCCACTGACAACATCAGGAGGATCATTTGGTAAACCGAAAAATCCCACAGTGGCCTGTCAGGATGATGAAAATTAATTAGAAGAAAAGAAAATTAGTCTCCATGAACAATTAAGTACAAAAGGTTTTTACCTTAAGAACTAGGTTTCTTGTTTCTATTGTCAATTTCGGCTCTACAGAGACCAAAGTAGTGCAAGCACTCAAAGCAAGACACTGCATGGAAGCATTAAGATTTAGGAAGCCAAACCCAAAAGCAAACAAAGTTGTGTATCATGTATGCATCGATGATTGATGCATGGATTTGTACTATTGATCTCAGCATCACATTTGTGTACTGACAGTTTCAGAAAAATGACTTGGGCAGGGAAAGTAGGATGGTGTAAGCACTGGGGGCCTCCTCAATTTTGTTTTTTACTATAGCCTAGTAGTGCAGACTCAAAAATCAACAGTGGCCGCAAACAATATTTTCGGGCCACAAAATGTTAAACAAGAAACCACAACCAAATGTTCTAGTACTTGATCCGCACGATCTAAGAGAATATTACCCTATAATTAATTCTTTCGTTTCTATACAATCTTTTCTTCATGTATATGTACGGTAGTTTCTACACATGTACAAAAAGAAAATCTTAAGATCAATAAAAAGTATCCATTCATTTTCTCTCGAGCATTCTTTCATCAATAGCCAACACTTCTAATAAATCTGTGAGTAGTGCTATAACTGTTACACCAGAGTGATACCAAGTAAGATTGTTAGTTTGATTTAAAAAGTAAAGCGGAAGTAATAGTAGGGTTGAAAGAGAATGATGATTGTTTAGTGGAGAAAAAATTGAGTTAAACTTATTTACTATAGAAGATACAAAACCAATATCCTGAAACATTTTAATGGGCGAATAGTCCGTTTTAGTGGTATGCCAAACAGGCGGTCACATGCAGGAGCATGATTGCCTCAAGTCACTTAGTTTATATGGATGTTCAGCCTGTCAAAACAGGTCACAGAACTCAAGAACAAACCTGTGTACGTAGAAACTCCAGATTAGAATCAGAAAATCCTTCTTCGTCATCCCTACCCATTAAGGTCAATATGTAATCAAGCAGCTGATCTCTCTTCTGTAATGGAAAAGATGGACCACTTTCAGACGCACCAATGACAGCTTGACCTGTATTTACAAGAACTAAGGTTAAGGTATCAATTCCAATTGCTCAAAGAGCCAAGAATATATTGGTTGCCACTACATAAAAGATCCCATTGCGGCACATTATGGTTAATCCAGCAACATGCTCTATTGTTTGCCACATCATTACAAACTTGATTTAGCCTTCCAGTAGTATCCTAGAGCATCTTGACTAGATTTTCGAAAAATACAGTTATCACTTTCACCCAAAGAAAAAGAACCGTGACCACCTTCCAACAACATTTCCTTCTGGCTTTTTTAGGGAGAGGAAGGGGCAGGGGCTGTGGGCAGTATATCAGATCTTTACACAGGCATATATTATCACCAAAACCAAAAAAAAGACAAATGAAATAGCAACCAGTTTGAAATAATAATGAGGAGATGTTAAACTAGTTGAACCAGATTAATAATGTTTCAAACTATTGCCACTGTTGTTTACGGGGTCTTACAAACCCCCGTGAAAATTTTCCTATATTAATAAATTCCCCCTTTAACTAAAAAGAAGGTATAAAATATTGTCATTGCATCTCTTTAAACAGGAAGCAACTGTTGATAAGTATGCAGGACACCAGTTGTTGTATGTGAAAAAGAGATTTTCCCCGTTAAGTTCTCATAGTATAGGCCCTTTTGGCATTACTGACCAAGTAGATCAATAGCAGTTATAATTGCTTGCTTTGCCGTGGGATGTCGTACATGAAGAAGGCGTGATAACATATTAGTTCCCTGTAAAACAATTGAGCACAACAAAGTATAAAGTATGAGAACCTAATGCAAACAAGTACAAACAACAGCATTAAGTCAGATGAATAAAAATCATGCAACAATCAAATGACATCATAATATATACTCTCTCCGTCCCAGAAGAAAATGTCAATTTGATTTTGGGCACGGAGTTTAATGTGTAGTGTAAATGTTGGGGGACAAGTGCGCATGGGGAGAAATGGATTAAAAATGTTGCCAAAGATAGAAACATGACATTTGTAATGGGACGGATATAAAAGGAATACAAGACATTTGTTCTGGGACGGAGGGAGTAATACATCGTGAAAATACACAAGACATATATTGTGAAAAAACACAAGAGATCAATTTTAGGTGACCTACAGCCCTAGGTTAGAAAGGTAATTTCATGTGTGCAGGATTAAAATCTCTAGTTACGGGATACAATAGATATGTAAATAACCAAAGAAAATAGCTTAATAGAAATAAAAGAAGAAACTACCATGCAGCACCAGGACCAGAACTGACAAATATTTAACTAGTAAATTGTAGCTTACTGGCACTGGAAACAATAGTTAGACTTTAATATTCCTTGCGTGCAAGTTCCAAGCAGTTAATGCGTTGGAATTATACAGTATAACAAACAATGACAACCACTATTTGCAGTTGCAGTATTATTCATGAGACAAGTCTTGGATCCGCTACTTAGGTAACAAATTACGGTTCATAAGCTAAGTTGCACACACTTTATGAACACAAAACACATGCACAGAAGACATCACAGGAAACCAAGGTGTCATACCACAAGCGCATCAATTCTGGCTTCAATAACTGTTGATGGAGCATATTTTGCAGCATACCCATACATAAGAGCCAATGCTGCATGAACATCATCTGATTCTTCCATTTTAGCTTTATCAGAGAAGAATGACAAAATCCTGCAACATAATTTCATAACCAGTATAATTGATGGGAACTGTTAGATAGAATTGTAAGAAAACCTCCATATAAAATATCTATCATACCTCTGAAAGATGCTATGCCCAACATTATCCAGTATCTCTTTAAGCTTTTCCAGAACTGTATCCAAGTGTGATGCAGCAACCTGGGTGTCAGTGTAACAAAACAAGCATAACTTTTTATTAATATGGTCACCTTAGCAGATCTCATTTCCAATCCACAGGATCAAGATTCAATTAGAAAATTAGAAGTTGTATATAACTAATACCAATCCTATTCCCTTTGCCAAACCAAGTCTGTTCACTGGCAAAGCAATGTTAGCTTGCATGTACATCAGATCAATCATTGATCGGACATAGGTCCGATCATGAACTTTCTGCAGCAACATGCCAAGACACCTGTGGTAGGATAAAAAAGTTAAACTCGGAATCCACAATAAAAATAATACCAACATATAGTACCAACTACCAAAGTATATGAGAGTATATATATTCAGCAAAGAATAATTCAGAAGAATAGCAAAATGTCTCGAAAAGGATTTGGCTTCACTTAAGATTGCCTAGTTTATACTGCGAAACCAGTAGAGGTAGTGGTCAAAGTCAAAGCTTACAGTTGAAAACAGAAAATCCTAAGGTAAATTCAGTCTACCATTGAGTCGTAGACCATGTGGTGTAAATGTTCCATTCACTTTCTATATTTAAAATGTGAAAATCTTATTCCAGAAACTAATTAATTAGCAAGTGAACAACAGCCATATATATAGAGTCCCTAGATTTGATTTAGAGCGAAAAACAGAGAAACATGCTGATTACTGCAAACCTGCAGATTATAGAATATAGCAGAAATGTAGACAAAGGGATAGTGTGACCACCTCTATAATTTACCTACTCTAGTGTTTACTAAATGGTCCTTCAAATTTCAACAACCTTGATTTGGCATCAATAGAAAAGGTCTTAACTAAACTATAATGAAATAAATAACCAGTGATCAGATTTCACAACTTTTTAGTCAGAAGCAAAACCATTCTTAGAAGTAAATAATGAGATGCTGTTCAAATTCTGATCACATTTGACAAACAACATACCCCAGAGAAGTATAAGCAAAGCAACCTTCCAACTGTATTATATACATTAGTAACAATGGTAAGAAAGAGCAAAAGGTGATGAACTAGACTTAATTTGTAAATAAAATTCAGCCAGCAGACACAAATCAAGTAATCACTGAATTATTCGTCCTCCATAAAATAGTAGCACGAACATTTATGAAACCTGCTCATTATACAATTCGTTCCAATTACCAATGGCAGCTCTCTAGTATTGAAAGAAACAGAAAGGTTTTCATGACATCTGTTCGATCTATTGATAAATATGCATATCAATGCACCATACCTGTGAAGAAATGCAGAATGCTCATCATCAGCAGAATACAGTTCATACTGTTGTGCAAAAGAATTTCCAAGAGAAATAACCCAGTCAACATCCTGAATGACATCCAAGGATTCTGCAATGAACTGATTTGGCACAAAAGGAGACAACATGAGTATCATGCAGGATTAGGGTGCCATTCAAGAAAGAAATATGTCTTGATTCTCATTGACATTCAACCCGCTACTAAAGATCTAAGGTCAACATATAAATTAGTTACGAGTCAGAAGAGATTACATTAACCACCATGTCGTCCCAGGTATCTTGATACAATGGATCCTGCTTTAAGTCTTCTGGATCACTCACATATGCTTTCATTTTGGGAATCTAGAGCTTACAGGAAATACAAGCAATTAGATAAGAGCCTAATCACTAAACATTTAAGCATAACATGTAACACATTGTTGATCAGATCAAAGAAAGAAAGAAGTGATGTTCAGAAGCCAGGCATACACAACTAGATAGTTCACTGAAGTTTAAACAATAGTCTCACTTGGACAACTACGAAAATCGACATACATGAAAAGAAATCAAATTGGAGAACAAAAAGAAGCAGGCATCAATTCAAAACTAAGGGTTCTTCACGTATTCAGGTCATTTTCTTATGTTGCCGTTACAGTGAGGAATCTATTTTTTACTCTAATTCTCAAGGTATGCATCAACTTGCTGAAATGAGAAAATTATTATCACGTTGGATAAACGCTCTTCGTATAGTGAAGAGAGATGGTTCAAATAAAACAAGAAAAAATAGAGTCAAGTGGTTGCATTCAGAGACAGGATACATTTCAGATGAAAGCTCACAGCATTATGAATAAGGATGATTCAAACGAAATAAATAAAGAAAACGAAACTTCACGTCAAACCAAATAAATAAGTACTATCATGTTTACTAAACATATCCATCACGATTATCTCCACAATCCAAAAGCTGTAACTGAATTTTGACAAATCTTTCTAACTTTTCTTGAAAGCACATTTGATGATACCCACTATCCTCACATATTAATATCAATCCCATCCTTTTCATACTTTATCATTTCTCTCTAATACATCTATACCCACTTATACTGTTACCAATATAGTACCTGCATTAAACATTCTATTGAAACTAATTCACAGTTGTACCAATACCAACTGTAGTATTACTGAAAGGAAAATCAATAACCTATATGTAATCATGTGCACAAAACACTGCATCTTATTCAATTAAAGAAAATTAAAAAAAACTGATATACCTCATCTTGCCAGTATAAGATGATATTCTTGGGAAATAGGGAAGCCAAGTGGTAAAGGACCTGTAGACACAGCAGCAAAGCGTCAGTTTGTTCTAAATTTCAATTTAAGCCACAATCAACCTACTAGTGCAGAGCATGCTAAACAGCAAAATCAATTTGCAGCCAGATTAATGATGCTAGTGTTCATGTCACGGTTCATTAACATGTTTGTTGTTCATGAAAAAGGGCATACTGATATTTCTTGCTACGGTAGTAAGATCCTGGCATAGATGATCATAAGATTTCTGGACACCCAGCATGCACATATAACTAGGTTTCCAGATCTAAGCCGAGTGTATATGCAATAAGCAGCAGGAACCTGTCCACCTATAATAGAAGCATTCTGATAGTTGGAAATGATTCCACCCAGCACTTCATTCGATTATCCAAAACTTTGCAACCAAGTTAAAAGCACTCACTAGACCATACTAATCAACAAAAAAATAAAAAATAAACCCACTAATATGAGTATGTAGGACCATAGAATAGAGCTACAGTATACAAGCATTTCCTTCCACATGTAATGCCCTTGTAAGTAAGTAGGGCTACTTTTTCACACACAGGATGTAGTCGGTCAGCATATGTTGAAGAGTAAATATCCCCAGTTTACAATTAGAACCACCCGCCATAGTTTGGGATGATTAGATTTTTGGGAATTAAATTGCCAATACACACGCACGTTTAGACACCTACCTTCCGCAAAAAGAAAGACTCAATACATGAATATCACTTGTCCATCCTAATATTTCAAACAAAATGGTTCGCCTATAATATATTAGCAATAAGTGGACATAATCAACTTTACCATCAAAATGTGAGTAACCAGTTGTTCTCTCGCCAGAGGATTATGGAGAAGAACCACAAGCCGCGCAAAAAGATCCTGAATGCTCAAATGACAAGCTTCTAGTTAGCAATCCAATCAACTAGGATATAACGTAAGCCCACAACAGCGGAGATCAAACCTCAGGACTAGGAATGTCAGATCGAGATTTATAATCTGTAAGAACAGTGTCATTTTGCATCTGCTTATGCCGGCACAACTCTGCTATGCATCTGCAAACCTATAAGAATATTGACAAGTTGAGAAACAATGTCTTAGGAAAAATACAGTTTTTTCTAAGACTAGGAAAAACCATGACTGACACTTCGGGTGGGTTATGGAGTATGTTCACACTAAATTACATAGAATGCTGTTTTCCTAACATTTGGGAGAACATGATTTTGGCAAGAATTTCACTCTTAGAAATAAACCTTATCAAACACCATCCATCAAACTGCAGTTGATATCAAAAGATGTCAACAAAACCTTGAAATTGATAAAATTACACACATTAAAGAATAGATTATTACTAACCGTAGCAATAGCACCAGTGTATGTTCGTGGGATTATCATCTTCAACAAAAATGGCCAGAGAACGTGCTGTAGATAACAAAAGGAGCATCATCAATCAATAGGTAATGAGAGAAAAATTAGTGACAGGAACCAAACAAAAACAAAGAAGAGATGCATCAAAAGAATCAGAATACCTCCATTTCAGGAATAGTTATAGTTATTAAAAGAAGACCCTTTTCACATACTGTGCGTACTTCTGTTGGACTAGTACCGCCAGTCTTCACCTGAAAATGAAAATTTCATATAGGCGGGCATGCAAATAAAAAAGAAAAAAGGCAGTATCATGCGGTGCACACAAGAGATAAATAATACACAAGCTTTTTTTTTTTTTTTTAAAAAAGGCAATACACAAGCTATTGAACAACTCAAAATATATTCCTGGTTAAGGATATAATTTCTATTTGACAGTATCAGCTAGGAAATTGTTTCCCTCAATTTTGTCTTCCATGCATAAAAAAACTGACGGCAAAAAACGAGAAATTACAGGAGAAGATATTTCATAAATGCTGTGTTTATCATGCATACAAGTCAATCCTAGAACATCATTCATATGAGCCGTATCATCAGAGAGAAACATAGCCCGCATGCATCAGCTAGTAAAGAAAATGTCAGTTTGATATTACATTAAATTTTTCTATTGAGATATATTATTGTCTAAAACACATCTCTGGACATTTGATTGATATACACAGTGGCAAAGGCACGATCAACACTTCCTTTTCCCATATACATGCATGATTTTTTCACCACCCTTACCAATTTATTTTAAATCAATGTTAAGTCCTCAAAGTTTTCAATTTTATATATTAAAAACTATCTTAGTATATATTTTCATATAATAAATTATCTATTCGTGCCGACTAACTTCATACATTAGGATTGACGCACAATTTTAGGTACAAAATTAAAATAAATGATCAAATTATTTTAAGTTTGTACTTAAATGTGCAAAATATATAATTTAAATGTGAAACTAACATTTTAATTATTAGTTATATGTGAAATTATGTGTGAAATTATGTGGGACGAAGGCATAAATTAATGGAGTATTTTCTTTTCTATGTTGTACTATTATCTTGACCCGCATCCCGGTGCAAGAAATTTAGTTAAAAAATACAAGAAACGTAAACAAATAACCTTATTGATGGTTAAAATTAGGATACATGTGCTCACTGCTCAAATGCATACATATAGATTAATATACATTATAGCATGTAAACGTTTTGTTAAACTGTAAAAGAAGTTCTAACTTCTTTATTTTTGTATGATACTGTACATCAATAATATGAAATTTATCTAGTAAGGTATTTGGTTTAGTGACTACAAACAAAATTACACTAATATTTCACACTAATACAATGCAAATGTAAACCGATCGAAGAATTATATTTTTTTGCCCCCTCTAAACAATTTTGATGGCTTCACCCCCTGGATATACATCCTGGAATTACATCATTCTATCCAAAGGAAGGGGTCTGGCTCATAATAGCTAAGCTAATCAATCTACGAGTTTTTCTTAAGGTGCAACTTGATATTATTTTACATTGTTCTTTAGTACTCTAGTTGACAGGCATCAGAGCCAAGTCTTGTTTGTATAGCCAACGGCAAATAGCAGCCAACCCTAACAGCCAGAACCTAATACCGTCCCTTATTTTCTCTCTTATCATACCAACAAGCAGTCACTCCTCAGTACTCATCATATTTCTCCTCATCGTCGCCGACTCACGCCGTCAAATCCATTTCAGCCAGCCATCATTCCGTATGCAGCCCAGTTTTCTGATATCAATTTTTTCTTGTGTCCATTTTATTTTAGGCTGTGGATTTTGTGGCCCTACGCATTTTTGTCCTTTGAAGCTCCAGCATCACCAAGCCAATACACCTCTATCGGCAGTGACCTTCTCAGGCTTCCTGTTCCTCTCTTCACTATTGTGAACTTCGATTTTCTTACTGGGAAAAGGATAACCCCTGTCAGAAATTCAACGGTCAAACACCATGTCACCTCAGATTTTTAGTTTGAGATTTTCTCCAACGAAAGGATATGTGAAGAAATGTTCAGGGAAAACTTTCAGCCACTACTAATGACAGTAAAGCAGCATGGGAAGTTATGGATGCCCAAGTTAGGAACTGGATTCTTAGTCCGCTTGAGTCTTATAACATCCTAAACTTGAGGCCGAATAGAACTGTCTAGGACATGTTGGAATATTTACCATATGGGTGTATTTTCAGGACCATTCTTCCCCAGGAGTTTCAATTGGGAATTGAAGATTTTCCAAATTTCTGCATGGCACAATGATTCAGGAAAATTATTCAGCCTTTATCACATTCAGGTACAACATATGGACCTTTCCTTTGGCAAGGTTCCCACAGCCTCTGCCGTTGCTATTCAAACCATCATGATTAATCACCAACTTGGTCATTTTCTCATGAAACTCCATCCAGAGTATGAATCTCTACTTTGATACTCAACCCAGAACCCATAAACCTTATATGTTTGCTTTGGTAACTTCTTGAAGAACGCCTTATTTCTGAGCTAAAGAAATATTTGCACAACTCCTCTCATATGAAAGATTTGGGCCCTATCACATTTCTTTTGGGTCTTCAGGTTCATTTTCGTTCATTTGGTCTTTCCCCCAATCAGGCAAAATACATTCATGATCTTATTGCGACTGCTGACCTTGGCATTCTTCGCCAGTTCACGTACCTATGGAAGACACTGTCAAACTCTGAAAATAGATCCAACGCTCTATCATAAGCTTGTCAGCAGTTTAGCTTATTTCACAATTAGTCGATCAGTATCTTTTTCGCTGTTCTGCAAGTCCGTCAATTCTCCAAAATCCACATCATTTGCATTTGGCAACTGTTGTTCATCATATTATTCTTTATGGGACACCCACTAAAGGCCTCTATACTCCTTATGGGACATCTCATGATCTTTCTGCCTAGTGATGTCAACTGCGATGTGTGCTCTAACTCTCGACTTTGTACGCTAACTGTGGATGTTTTTAGGACATTCTCCTATTTCTTGGACGGGTAACAAGACAGATCAAGTGTCTAAATCCTCCATTGAGTATGAGTATAGAGCTACATCTCGTGCTTGCTCTGGAGTTATATGATTAAGCGGTTCCCTTGGTGTTTAATTTACTCCCCATGGCCCTACTCCTTTGCATGTGGATAATACTAGTGATATGCATACCAGCTAATCCTATTTTACAGTCAGCAGATAAAGCATAATGAAGTTGGTTGTCGTTTTATTCGTGAGGCCTATGGCACAGGTTATTTCTTCTCTTCATCGAGTTTCAACGAGTCTTCAAGTGGCTGAAATTTTTACAAAAGCTCTTCGGTATTAATATGAGATTACGTAATTCTTGTTATTGAGTTATATCTTTATCTTATCTCGCGGCATGTATCTCATAAATGAAGGTTTAAATTTATACATATCCTGGATTTCATCCTTTATAGTATATAGTATAGTATGGGTCCTGGCTCATAATAGCTAAATTAATCAATCAACAAATATTTCTTCAGGTACAATCTAGTCACACTTAGTTCCTTAGTACTCTAGTTGACACAAATTATGCGGTTCCATGTTTCCTGCTGTTCCCTAATTTAATAGATCAGATTCCGCAGCCTCCGGCTATTAGTTTAATAAATCATTCTAGATATGCTATATACCACCAAGAACTGGGTGAAGTTATAACCATAATTGTTCCACTATTATAACATATCGTAGTGTGCTTGTATTTGCAATATCCAAGTTCAAGCTATGCATGCTATAAGAAATTCCTAGTTGCCAAAATCTGCAACCAGGATCCTGCAGTTTTGAAACAAATATCATACCTCCACTTTTCGGTACAAGTTAGGATAGAACGAGCCATTTGATTCCTTTAAACTATCAGAATTGTCACCATCCAATTCCGGCACTGCACAGTTGCGTACTAAGTACTCAACAAACGACTCGCCTGATGGACCAATCAAGTAACAGTGGGAAGCCATAACGACAATTAACTACAAACAAAGAATGGCAATCAAAAATCCAAACTCAGTAATCTATATATTCTATTTTACACAACAATGGAGATTCATTCATTGGTACCTCTGCAATTGCCTTCCGAACAGCCAAATTACGTTCATCTAACAACTGCTTGACTGCTTCAACTAGTGTGATTCTCTTAGTATGCCAAGCCTCCAACAATCTTTGGAAGGAAATACGAGTATTAAAACAACAGGAATTGAGATTTCCCTTTTTCTTTTTTTGGGGACGGAAAGCAAAGAATACAACCTTGGCAAAAGATGTTTCAGGGCAGAAAGTGCACCAAAAGTTAGAGGATCTTCCTTCAACCTGCATTTCTGATACAGCAAGGCTCATCACAACTAATATGTGAAATAAATTTTATGTTTCCCCATCATTCGTGTTCAGGTTTATTTCTTTTTTTTGGTGATGAAAAATGAAGATAATATACTTTTAGTGAACTTTGTCTGTCAATATAAGTTAAAAACAGGAAGGGGTAGACCAAACCAACAGTAAGAAAGCAGTGCTGGACTTCATTGTACAACTACCTACATTGAGAAGGAACAAGAACAAATCTTCGGGGTAGACCAAACCAACAGTAAGAAAGCAGTGCTGGACTTCATTGTACGTCTGCAAATCAATTTCATGAACTAGTCACCATCGAAGTGGATAGCTAATACCGAATCACAACAGCTAGAAGTTAAATAGTTAATGTGGAATAAAATATGATAAACCAATACATGGAGAAGTAGCGGAATAGAATAATGTGGAATAGACTAAGATAAACCAATACAAATATGAATCTTAAAATTCTCATCAGGGATGCGGTGACTATCAAAGCTATCAGGAAAAAACATACAACAAAAAGATAATGGACAATGAAACTAGTGGTAATAATTGATAGAGATAAAAAGGATATCCATTCAAGTAGTGCGAAATACTTGGCATACATCATAAATAGTTACTGCAAAATTCATCAAAAATATATGCACATACACACACACACACACACACTCATATTTCTTGAAAGGTAATTATGTATATGTTATTAAGAAATAATAACACAGGGAGTATACTACAGTATTTCAGAGAGACAAGGTAAACTGATACTATTGGGCAAAGGGTTACTAGCTGCACCATTGCAAAGTAACAACCCAAAAAAATCTTCACAATCTTCCAGTCAAGGCAAGAAACATCATCAAAGCATCCATATGTTTCATTCATTTCAAACAACACAAACTGGAATAAGATTCCAAAGAGACTTTTTATCTTTATCTCTAAATCTCATTCTAGAAGCCCTGAGCATATACACCCCAATTTACTTGGCATTGGCAATGACAGATCACAATATAGAATTCACAAGATCAAGAGCCATTACAATGAAGAAACGGGTGGTCAGCAGATTCTCCCATTGAATTACACATAAAATACCACTCCAAGACATACATGTACAAGTAACAGCAAGTGGCCACTAAATTAATATTTCAAAAACCTAACGGGGAACTCATTTCATTCCCGAACTGAATTTTCTCAAGTCTTGGTAGATGAAGATTAGAAGCCAGATACAAGATCGTAAAGAAAGAATTAATAGGATGAAAACAAGAAGTTGAAAAGCTACCTTCAGTCCCTCAGAAAATCTTGAACTGTCATTACTGATGCAAATAACTGGAAGAAGTGTTGATAATATAACAGTAAGGTCCTGAGAAATTTTACACTTGCGTGAGCATATATGACATTAAAACTACATGACCAAGTATTTTTAAGAAAACAAAGTAAACATCTTGTTAATCCAAGCGAGATTCTACGCGCAACTCGGCAGGACTCACATGCCTATCCCGAGCACATCGCAGCTAGGATCTCGAATATCCCTGGCAGGTTATTAAAGTTGGGTTAAATGACCCCGATTAAAACCTAATAAATATCAAATTTCCGTAGTTCAAGCCATTTTTATTAGTTTCTGGCTTTCTCCGTGTTGATTGAGTTATTTCTAAGCTTTTATGTTTGTGTGCGTGTGTTCAGTATTCCGGTAGAGTGATCCCTCTATCCCATAATTTTTGTTCGAGCACCCGACGCAATCCAGGATTAACAAGACTGGACATATCAATTAGTAGTCAATATCAATTATAATAATTATAATTATAATAATAAAAACATTTCTAACTGACTTCTACCCTTTGTGGGCTAAGAAGTAAGAACTAAGAACCAATCCAAGATAAACATAAAATACTCATTATTTATAGGCCAAGAACTAAACCTAGACAGTAGACAACAAACATAATTAATTAACTTAACTAAAACCATTCACTGTAATAGAAATTATAACTATACTATAATATAAAATTACCCAAATTCTGACAATGCTCAAATACAAATAAAAACCATTCCTTATTCCATCTATAATCATAGATAACTACCAAAACACATTATAAAGCATAATATCCCAAAATTGAAATCTAATTTTAAGTTTCAATATTTATCATCAAAATCCTCAAATTCGGACTCAAATGCTACTTGGGCTCAATTAGCTAATTTCATAGGAAAAATAAAATAAAATACTCATGAACAAAAATAACATAATGTTTCTCTATAGCAAGGATATCGCACATATTACTCAAAGACAATGGGGAAACGGCAAGCACTATAATAAGAGTTGTGGCAGTGAAGCACTGCAACACGCTATGCTATTCGGTATAACAAACATAGCATTTGCTATTAACAATCTTAAAAAGTATTTCAGGTATTCCTCAAGTTCTTGTGGAAGGACATAAATAGATCAAATCTACTAAACGAACAGATATCTTGAGAGACAGACACCAAGCATAATATATGTAGCACCATAATACATGAATATAATATAAACACCAACAGATGCTAACTTTTCTTTTCACTAACCTCAAACTCCAGTAAAGGGGGGCCAGTTTCTGAAAGTAAAGAAGCATTCAAGATATTGTGGAGGCTACATGTGGCCACAAAGGAAGTATCTTGATCTTTCTTATACCTATAAAAAGTAAAAAAAATGAAACTATAAGTAATTAGAAAAAATAGAAAAGTGAAATGAAGAAACAACATAAAATAGGGCTGTTTAAGATTATAAAAATATTGCAGACTGATTACAGTTGAAAGTTCGTTTAATGTGAGCCTGATGCATTATATACAGTTCTATATGTACAGGCTAAAGTAAACAATGACATCTTAGAACTTACAATTCCAAAACTGTGGGCACAAGCCTTGGTAAAGCTGATTTAAGTTGTGTTCGTGTTACTAGACCAACCATCTGACCTAAAGCCTCGACAGTCGATTTACGTATCTGCAGAACCATAAGAGAGCATATCATTCCAAAAATTTAAGAATCTCAACTAACTTTACTCGCAATATATATCCCACTAGTACATTCTTTCAAGACCTTGCTAAGGAACGCTAGTTTCTCAGCTGTGGATTCATTGAGAGGTATACAAGTGGTCACGCTAGCAACATTTTTATTGAACCAAGCTACCTAGATGATACAAGGATGGGGAATGTATATTGATCTGCAAGAGCTCTAGTTGAGAACTTGCAAAATTAAGTGTAAATTATATCCCTGTTTGTTTGTCAGTCAAAGAAAAGTTGAGCTATCCAAAGTACCCCTCGGAAACCTTCAGCTGAAAGCCCTAGAAAACACGTCAAGAGAATTTGAAAATAAAAGAGGTGCTTCACATGTTTGGCCCCTAGAACTGAAACATATCACCAGCATCATATATATTAGAAAGGATACCATGGAAGAGATTGATCAATAATAACCACAATTCCAGGTTCTTACCCTATAAATTTTACATATAAATCCTCTTGTAAAGAATTGACTAGTATGCTTCAAAGGTTTGAGTTATTCATAATAGAAGCACATGCAGATATAATGCATATAACTTTACAGAAATTAAATCCATCAGGAGATGTGATACAATGAGACAAGTAAACTAGATGTATATCTTCAATGTCAAACCTTTAGGTCCCGTGAAGTAGCCCAAACTCTCAATAAAAGCTCGAATGCAGAGTTGAGAAAAGACCTACAAAGATGAGAGTTTAAGTAAAAATTCCTCATCAGTGATGAAGAAATAATCCTACACTCCTACAGTATGAAAGAAATAGATTTGGTCTTACATAACATCATTGTCAATAACAGAAGACAGTGGAAGATCAATACTGTACTGTGAACAGGCCTGACACCAGGACTTGAATCCTGTAACAGAAGATAGCTCAATTAAGTAAAATGAACAATAATCTAAATACCAGGTTATACCGAATCCTGAATCAGAGAATGATAATTAGAAAGTAAGCAATTTGATAATGAAAGAGGATAGAAAACAGGTGCGTATCATTGTTAGCGTTAGTATGTTACAAGGTAAGTGCAACAAAAACCAAATGAAGGAAACATAATCCAAGTCATGGTTATGAAATTGCACTCACAGGAGTAGAAAAGGAAAACAAAACATACAAAAAGTAAATGTCTAAAAAGAATCTAGTATATCTCTCCAGATAGGCACCACACAACATAATGCTTGTAATGAGATCTCAAAGGGTTTTTCCATCCCTTGCAAGTTCCTTCAGGTTCAGGGTTCAAATAACATCAAGTAATCACACATATGAGCCGTTGATATGTTAAGAGTATTTCACAAAGATCATGCATTATCACAATATGACAATCTAATCATAACCAATGTAATCAAACTCAAGGATCTGGAGAAGTTTTAGTCAGTGCATACAGAGAGAGAAACATCATAATCTTGAAGAATTCTAATGTTTACTCTAAGCCCTTGTCCATTGACACAAAAAATTATTTTCATTATGGGAGCTGACAAGTTCTATCGCAAAATAAACACAAAAGGGCTTCAATCTAAAGTAGAAGAAGTATTTTGTAGCACAGGCTGAAAAATAGGTCAACTGTATCATAATATCATTAGCATTTCAAGGGTTTATTCTCATTTTCCAAGTAATCTGAAACTCTCGAAAGTCTAAAAAGTGAGAAGAATTCACAGAAGTGTATTAGCAGAACAAGTTACAGAGGAAGTACATAAAGTCCTGTAATTTGTAGCCGATTCTTTGCAACAGGAAAAGAAAGAACAGAAAATGATTCAGAAACAATTCCTTGATCTTCGACTCCGGAAATATATCATATTCACAGCTAGTATGAGCGTATAACAATATATTGGTGTCCTCCATAACAGGTCCTAAGTACCATTACTAGTGTCTAGCGAACCTTCTCTAAATGTCTCTCGATATTGAGAACCCTATTATAGATTCTAAACTTTCTAGAAAAGAAAGAGCAAGATATCAAAAACAGGTTAATCGCCCTCTGTTTTTACCAAGCTAATAATTTTCTTTATTCCCCTCTATGGGAGAGGAGAAAAAATAAGAATGAATCAGCTTTCTGTAGACTTGTAGCGTAATTTGCAACTTTTACTCATTGGACTGTCAATCGGATTAAAACTAGTATGGAATGAAGATGCAATCAAACCAGAAACTTAATTAATTTCATCTACTTTCTACTTCTTAGTTCTATGATGCTTGAACCAACAATGTAAAGATTCTAGAAATTCTGGTGCATGCATCAGAAATAACTGAATTGGAGTGAACTATTAAAACTAAAGATCTTGCCTCAGCACACTAGAGAAGAAAAAATTTCATTATCCTCCAGCATTCACAGCCACGACTTCAGAGTCTCACTGTCTACACAAAATCTTTTAAGATCTTTACAAGGAGAACCTGGAAGTAATAGTATGGTTGCCGAAATTTCATATATCCATAGATAGATTTCAGTTCACAATGTAGCATAGGATTTTCTGAACAATATATTGTCTAATAAAACAGAAAAAAAGAAAGATTATATTCTCAAATATCATATATAAAAAAAAATTAGATGGAATTATTGCGTGTTAATCGGGGAATTCGTAATAACTACAGTCACACCAGTGTAAAGAAGAGTTGGCCATTAAAGTACATGACATAGCATAAAGCATTATTATAACAACAGAACAACTTATCCTGAGAAAAACAGAATGACGCCAAAAATTGTTCATCAGATGAAATAACTGCCCCATCTGACAGCAATAATGGACAACTCCAACAGAATAATGTATCTTTGACTCAGGCTAAAATGAGCCTACAGCATACCATTAGCGAAAATTGGCCTATGTACGTCTTTAACATTCCCAAGGATGGGCAGAACCCTTGTAAGTACTTCTTTGAGCCGTGGTGCAAACTGAATAGCTTCAGATATTTTTTAAAAAAAAACAAAAACAAAAACTGCTTTAGAGAATCACTTATAGAACAATTTGTCAGACTACTTTAGCAAATCATACTAATCAAAGCTAAGAGTGAGATAATGGTGAACCATCAGATGAAGCAAACTCTGTGAGTATCTGAATCATGGCAGGAAGTGCTGAATTTGAACCCGAGAGGTGAAGAAAAATTTCATCCATCATCTGAAACCAATAAGAAACATTGAAATTACAAGTCGAAAACTATGTCTACTGGGTACGAACACCCAACCTCCGTTCTCTAAAAGTATGAAGACTACCAAACCTTGGAATGTGTCCATTAAGCTATAATTAAAGACTAAGCAAGGGTCTGCCCGAGAGAATGATGTACATGTTCAGAGACGCATATTTTTCTGGTAATTGTATTAACAGGACCGAATGGATAAACTTACAAGGTCAGGCAGGTGTGAACCTAACGCCACAAGGACGCTGGATGCAGCCCTTTGCCAATCAGCATTAAGTTCCTATGCAAGATAAATTGGTGAAAATAAGTGAAATCTAATGTAAGCTTAAAACTACATATATGAGATTTTATATTCTCGACTTCGTAAGGAATTTATGTGAGATTTGTGCTACTGCAAGAGCAACCATTTGCTCCTATTCAGCTACAATTTCAAATCAAAGAACAATCCAATGAAAATATAAATCAACATATTGAATACTCTGAGGCACACAAGTTCATCAAATTCATATTATAATTACTGGTAACAACATGCAAGTGAAAGCATCTCAATCAAGCACTCAGACAAAAAATTCAATCATTAATTAGATTTCCAGTCAAATCAAATGTGAATACAATTCAAACAGAGATGTAAGAAAATTAAAAATCTTCAACCACAGCCCATACAGTAAAGTAGCCTACTATATCTCAATAGTGATGCCGATTGCAGATAACTCACTTAGCACCAATTTAAATGGGACCCGTGGAAGAAACACCGTTGCCTTATGCAAAATATGTTTGGGTCTCTCATTCCATCTAATTTGAACCACAATCTTGGCATCTTAAATAAGTACTGATCTGACTTAAGATTTACTTTAAGCAGCGTACAAAATTATTTTGAAGGTAAACTCAGGAAGCACTGTTTATGAGAAAAAAATTGAAAGAATAACAGAACAGCCAACAAATCAAGAGAGGGAAGACAGGTTGAAGATATTATTAACATAGAAAAAGGTTCCTTTCTATAATGATGCATTCTAGAAGAAAATAATCACATATAGATATTTATCTTTCACACGGTACAAGAGATGTATCCATATACAATAAAATGCAGGTACGGTAACTTCTACAACGACTTGGCATCTTTTTGTCATTCCTTTCAAACTCTAATTTAAAAGAGTTTATATATCTTTCAAATTCCTTCTCCAAGCCTGACGAACATCATTTGTTCCTTTGCCTATGGGTGCACCATAAAGAGTGGGGGTCTTCATCCTCAAATTTACTTTTCCAGGCTCAAAGAACATCCCCATGCTCTATGCATTGTCAGCAATGCTGTTACATATCTGAGATGCACCAAATTGTAATATGCATGCAACACAGAAACGCATTACGCAATTATGCAAAAATAGGTGACCATCTACTTCTGCATCTGCCTTGCACACATAGCCTCTTTGGACAACATATAGTCCTCACCAACTCAGATTATGAGCAGCAAAAACACTTCTCAGGTAGTAAACTATGACCCAGCCAAAAAAAACAAAAAACCACTAACTGAGTAAATTGCCTCAAAAAATCTACCATGGAAATTCCTGATCAAAAGAACCCATCAGGAAGTTACGAGTTCATTTTTCTGCAGCCTCCTCGAATTATAAGTTTTTAACCGGACAAGGATTTGAACTACACTCGATTTGAAATCATGTACTTCCCTTCTGAATATAACATTGCAGATTATCATATCATTGTGAACCTCTGTTAGTCTACTCATCATAACCCTCGGATCAAGGGCATTGTGGTACAACAGAAATACCTCTTTAATAGCTGATCACATGATTGCCATACCACCGATCAGTCAGAACTTAACAGTCAGGCCCAGTATAGGCAGCTATAAAAGACTATTTCGGCAAGACCTCTAGACCACCAAGGCAATACAAGCTTATTCATTAATATTTGGCCATGTTTAGCACTAGCTTATAAGCTCGATGAGCTTATTTTCAAAACAAGTATGTTATTTGCCTAGTGGGTAACTTATAAGCTCACTGATCTGATAAGCTTGTTTAGGTAGCTTATTAGAAAAAATAAGCTAGTTGATTTGTTTTTAAAAATACTATCTTTAGCAAATCAGCTAATTAATTTACTAAACTACTCCATAAAATTCAACTAGCTGAATAAACAGACTTTCAATTTACCTAAAAACAAGTGAAACTTATGTACCATGGTGCACAACTTTCTTATTAGCGCTGACATCTAGCATTAACGCCAAACCAGTTCAGACTTCACGCTAGGGGAAACATTTTAATGTACATCTCCAGGCTGCTAAAGCCAAATGGGAGAGAAACCCTTCAAATGTCGGTGATCAATTCCTTCGGAAGACTTACAAGAACTAAACACATGTGCACTGTGGCAACAAGAGTGACTAAGTCATGCTGACATTGGACATTTTAATGTGAACAACTCTCTAGTCTCTATAATCCGCAGAAGTACGCCGGTTAGTAAGGTCCCTAGAATAATGAATAAGGAAACCAGTCTATAATCTTCCCCGAGGAAAGAAGAACCACCCGTAAAATTAAAAGACATCAATTATCAAATAATCACAATCTCGATAAGATAATTAGAAACATTACAGTTCTCGTAACAGGTTTCCAATTTTCTACACTTGGATTTAAATTTCAAGAATGTAAGAACAAGTAATGCACAAGAGACACGGCAGCCATCAGTATCAATGAAGAACTTGGAAGCTCGATCAGGAAATGTATGTCAAAAAAAATTGGTAATATCAGCATAAACCCAAATATCCTGTCATAATCATAATCTTTCTCTATAGCCTTACAAAAGTAAAAGACATGCAAATATGCTTAAGCCATGTCAACATTATTTTATTTTAATATCAATACATTGAAACAAATATCAGATATGGACGACAAAAACATCGCATGAGTACCTTGGTTGAGATAATCTCAGAAGATGCTATCTTTGCAATCTTCGCCAAATACTGAGGATCAACATCATCTATATCCAATGCACGAATTGCCACTGCG
The DNA here is from genome assembly GCA_036897095.1 of Plantago elongata. Lineage (NCBI taxonomy): Eukaryota > Viridiplantae > Streptophyta > Magnoliopsida > Lamiales > Plantaginaceae > Plantago > Plantago elongata. The sequence continues at coordinate 3,002 of JAYMSP010000899.1, read as the reverse complement.
ACTACATGAAATAGCCCAGCAATATTTCCAAATCTCTGTCATTACAACAAATAAAATCCTAATCACCCGTCCCACTAATAAGTTAGTTAGAGCCATATACGAGCATAATTATAGAATAGCACAAAACAAATACCCTCCTGCCACCACGTGATACGGTTGAGCAACAGTCAAGCACCAGCAGTGGATTTCTGGAACATTGTAGAACTGAATCAATCAGAAGTCAAACAACTCCAAGCGTTCACTCAATCAGGAATAAAAATTAAAACAGTTGACGACATAAAACCCTAACGGTTTTGTCTACTGGTAGTGCCCCTGATTGCATTGTACAACACAGTCAAGCACAGGAGTGACTAGATCATGAGGCACGGTAGTAGAAACCTAAATTGAACTGATACATGATGCATTTGTTCCGAAATTAATCATCAATGAAAACAATACAGCAAACAAAAAATAGAGAAAGAAGCCTACAGATTAGCGATGTCCTCGAGAGTAGATGACGAGGCTTCTCTGACCATTGGGGAGTCGTCTGCAAGTGAACTAACGAGAACTTGAACCGCCTCTGGAAAGGGAAATTGGTAACGCAATTAGTGATTGATCACGAAATGAAAAAAAAACAGCAGCAACAAAACTAGCAATGGATTGATGTTACCTGGGGCAGGTATCGAATTGCCGGAACTCGATGAAGCCATGGAATTGATGCTGACTTGTTGAAGAAGCAGAGATCACAAAGGGGAAATGGCGAACATGAAAAAGTAAAACTGTACCTTTCTAAATATAATTATAACAATCAATTAATTGTGACAGCTTGTTAATTCACTTCGGCGGGACATGTGTACTTGGCCACGTTTGACTAAGAGATTTCGGTCCGAGTCAGTTATTGCATTTTTTAAATCGATTCGAACTTTAATTTAGTAACACGACTCAACTCGATTCATTTGTCCAATTTTAATTGAGGTCAAGCTTGTCATCCACCATACTTATAACTACATAAGATATTGAAGTTATCATACTAGTATCGTGTAATTGAACCCAAGTCGATTTGATTACCAAATGAGCATTATATTAGGCTCGAGTCAGCTTCAACAACTTAGGGGCTGATTGGCATGGCATTTGAATGGGGATTTTGGTAAAATTGTGTTTGGGATGGAATTAAAATGGAGGTATTTGAAGTGTATTTTAGGTCACATCACTATTCATCGAGCCAAATTGGAGCATTTAAATGCATGTCCAATCAGCCCCTTAACTAATGAGAGGAGCCCGAGGTGAAGCTTGATTGTGTAACAACACTAGGTAAATTACATAAAGTCCATTTCCAACTGATATGTACAAATAAGTCTCTCCATACTAATCCGCGGACTACGACGGACTCCTAGATAATTTGTCTCTTCTTACGTAAGTCGAGTATGAAATTGCATGGATCGGGACTTAGTGCCAAATGTAGATATTGTAACACGTATTGGGATAATACTCAAAACCAATATCTAAACAACTCAAAAGTCTAAAATCGGAAGTAAAGAACACAAGATATCAAATACTTTAAGCAGATTATATAAACATATGTCGAGTCTTAGGTGAAATATCCACTATAAAGAAAAATGAATTTATACAAAGTTATCTAGACAATACTCTTGTAATCTAGAATATCAACAACTAAGAAACTTGAATCAGACCACTACTTTGACGTTAGATCTTTCATTCTAAAAGAGAAAGATTACTAACCAAAAGCTTAGCAAATTCTCGAATGCTAAACAAGTTATTAATGAATATGAAAGTTATGCTTAAAAGTTTGTAGTAGTCTCTATGAACTAATCGACTAGTATATATATATAGTTGTGAATATTGATTCCAACTAGTCTAGAGTTCTATCTTGTTAGAAGATATTGATCAGGTTGAATATCCTAGTTCTTTTCATATAACTTTTCATTCTTCAAAGCATCAAGAGTTCTTGGAATATAAATCGAATCCTTCTCCAATTCGGATTCTTATTCTTTTTCCTTATTTTATACCTGCATATATCTGAACTCTTTGATCTTCTCCCACAAGAAGTACTCAAGCCATGTTAAACTTACTAATATTAAACCAAAACCATGGAACTAATCAAGGTGAAGTGACGAAAAACTAAAATAGAAAGTCTAGTGCACAATTAGCCAGTGTAATGATAATACTAAACCAAATATGTATTGCACCAATTAGGGGTGAGATTTAGGCCCGGCCCGGCCCGAAACGACCCGGACCGAAATTTGGTGTTTTGATTGGCCTGAAGACGATCAAACATAATTATGGTCGATTCGGCCCGATCCTAAATCGAATATAGATCAAAATCCAAATCAAATCCAGTCAAATCTCAGAGTAAATCAAATAGAAGAAGCGGTGCGTGGATATGCCAAAAACCTTCATATCGATTCGCTTCTTTTATGTTCCAAGTCACGAAGAGAAACCGAATTGATTCGAATAGCAGATCTCAGATATGCACGATAATCGGTTCGAATTCTCATTTCTCGTTATTGAAGTCTCCGTCCTCCGATTCAAGAGTTTCGATCCCAAAAGAGAATTGGGCGGAGGTGAAGGTGAAGGTCGACGGAGTAGGTGGAAGAGATTGTGGTGGAAATGATAGAGTTTGGTAGGTGGAGCCATCATGGAGTGTGGTCGGAGATGGAGTGGATCTGGTGGTGGAGCTAACGTGGTGAACTGGTGGGTGGAGGGCTAATGATGGCAGTGAGATGTGGGAGCGGCAACGGTTGGGGTTGGTCGTGGTGGTTAGTGGGTGGTGTCGTGGTGAACAATGGAAGGGAGGATGGTGGTGGTTCGAATCTGGTGGAATGGTGGAGGTGGTGGAGCCTACGGAAGGCCAAAGACTTCATGTGGACGGACGAATGTGAAGACGCCCTGCAACAAATCAAACGCTACCTCACGACATCCCCAGTGCTGTCAAAACCTAAGGATGGAGAAACTTTGTTCATCTATTTGGCCGTCTCCGACACAGCACTGAGTGGCGTCTTGGT
>JAYMSP010000898.1:0-39299 GCA_036897095.1 Plantago elongata | reverse complement strand
TATATATATATATATATATATATATAAATATATATATGTATTTCTCAATTATACTATCTTCACTACTATAGTACTCAATATGTCCTCTTCAGGTTAAGGTATCAATGGAGGATTCATGTTCAATTCAGATGTCAATCTTGTGTATGGCAATATCATTGAAGATTAGCAACACTTGATGATATGATTGGGGTTTCTTTAGGTGGCAAAAAGTTCGCACTTCCGGATCTTCGTGATCTTGTAGAACACCCGGATCTCCTACTAACATTCATGAACCGGGCTGGTAAATTTGTTTTCATCATCGAATTCACTTTATTTGCTCATCTGTGAAGGTGAAATGAGGATCAAAATACATGCATCCTAGTCGATCAATACGTGACCACACATTATTTGTTCAATTGCTCTTCATCTGTAGTGATTAGCTTACTTGTGGGTGTTCTTGAAATGATGGCCAAATGTTTTTGCTATAAAAATTCCTCAAAGCAGAGTGATGTTGTTTTATCTTTGACAAGAAATAATGAATGTTTGTCTAACACCTTATGTTCATATACGTGTTCATTAGTGAAGGGAGACAACTTGCGAACACTCCAACTCAAAATTGGCGGAACGTGGAAGTACAGATCCGATCAATGATACTATACGTATCATGGATGCAATAGTCGATTTATCTACAACATCAACCCGCAAGATTTTTCGATGAGAAGGCTAGTTCATATGGTTAGAAAACTTTTATGTTGGAACGATCCTAAACTAGTTTGGTATCAAGCATTTGGTGTCCCTATGTGTACGAGACTCAAACCTCTATGTAACAATATTCGAATGGAAGAGATGCGGATGAATATGGATACGTACAACAAAAACTATGCCATTGTCTACTTCCAAGACACCGATCATGAATGGACAGTGGAAGATCAAATAAAAGGCAAGCTACCAACTTATGAGTAACCTATTATGATATTGCAGATGCCATTGGGTTTCGACATTGATTACTATGTTGACACATCTACACACTATCAACTTCAAGATCTTTCTCTAGGAAGAAAACTAACAAGAGATAAGAGGGGAGAGGCCCTATATCACTTATGAGTGCTATCCGCGTAGCATCACACCGGATTTCATTGTCGCAAGTAATACCATTCAATCGTACTCGAAGTTTATTTTATGTTTGTCTAATGATCTAATCTATCCACTATATTTCCAAATTTGTATTCTGCATTCTCCTATCAGTCTTAATCTACGGCTAATCCCCGTATGCAATTCGGCAATGTAACGGTGCATTAGTAATGAAATTTTCCCCATGAGTCTGTGTTTTCTTATTTATCTTATTAACTAGCTTTCATTTCAATCAACACGAACCACTGCTTCATGTCAATTAACAATAGAAATCAACAAGGCACATCGCAAATTCACAATAACAAATGCTTACTCCACACAAACAAAATTACAACTAAAACATAAGCATTCTTCATAGCACGAACCAAAATACATACATCCGAATGTTAACCAAACTGCTTAACAATTGCATAAATTCAAAATAGATGAACACATCTTCTTCGAGTCCATCTATCAATGCAACTCAAAGCTAAGTACTTCACTGCTACTACTATTATAAATACTCATACTTATATAGCGCATCATAACCCCAAAAACAACCGCAATCAAACTCAATCCAATGCATCAACTTGAACTTGTTTACCTTACATTTCTGGAGCTGCATCATCTCTTCCAACTTCATGTTCTCCACACTTGCAATCTCCAACAAACCAATTGCTTCGAATTTGTCAAGGTATGCCCTCTCCATCAAGCTCTCACCTGCAGATTTGTTCTCAATTGCTTCCAACTTCTCGTCATGCATGTTTTTCAACATCATGGATGTCCTAGTACTTAAAGGCTCACAATTTCACTTGAAATATCCACAGCACGTCAACAATCAATCAACAAATTCGACAATGAATATATGAACATTAACGGCTCCATCAAAACTACTACACATTCATCATTCGACAGTAAGATAAACACGGACTTATCGAATTGTTAGGACACTTCGAGTAGGGACGGCCAGGATAATTAACCCAATCAATTTCGTCTGCCACAACCTGCTTCGACTCACACATACACCAATCGAACTCCATCATTTAGGAATCTATTATTCATTCTCGTAATGGAACCGCTACTATTAGAAGATGTGCCTTGGTAACCATTTTCAATTTCGCAATTTTGATGGAGAATCAAGTTCTTTGAGTGGTTTCAAAATTGGAGGCTAGGGTTTCGCATAAACGATTTTTGAATTTTGGCAGTCAATATTGGCGTAATATATGAACCTGCAGTGACTAGCCCAAGTCATTTTCAAAAATTTTGGCCCACAACCACATATCCATCAACTTTGCCTCAAACCCATACCACACAATCCCATTTCCACATAAACCAACGAAAATATCGAAAAACAAAACCCGGTTCTAAAACGTCAAATAAGAAACCAAACATGAAATTCATCAATTTCCATCTTCACAATTCTGGAATTCTGGTTCAAACCAATTTCCATGAAAATCATGTCCCGACCATTTCCATAAAAAACCAAACGGAACCTGAGGGTATTTAAAAAGTTAATAAGTGGAGTAGCCGGTTTCCTGAAAACGAATGCTAAACATAAGAAATACTATAAATTAATTTCTCGACGCGTGACCTCGTACAGGTTACGAGCCCATGATCCTAGGGTTCTTTCAGTTTTAAGTTTTAACCACTAAAATCCATGCCCAAGAACCTTCATATACTCCTCCTAATCGATTTGCATATAACCCATATATACTATACCATATTAAAAAAATTTAAAAATATAATTCGAAGAAATTTAGTTTTATAAGTGTTTGTATTCGAGATGCTTTTTACACTAAGATAAACTTATAAATTGATAAATTTGTTCCTCGCTCATGACCTACTAGGGGATGATGACGTCCAAGTACAACAATTAACATACCGGCTTAGATTCAGAGAAATTGTCCAATTTCACTTTATATAATAAATATACGAAACTAAATTGTCATTAAATGTCAATATAATTTGTAGAGTTAAAATATTTTTGTATATCTATGATTTAACGATAGTTAAGCCGTCCACCCTTAAAAGAAGGTTCAACCGGGTCGGATCCTTGAGATTTCAGATACTGACAGGATTTAACGTAGGTTTTAGGCTCATACCTCTACGCCTGTAGAACCTCTCCAACAACTTGATTTCGTCTGCAAATCTGAAATCTGAAAATGGTTGTCGCCGCCGCTCGATCCGCATTCCGATCATCCGCCGGTCGGAGTGCAGTAGCTCACTTCGTGTCTCAATCTAAATCCGCTCGCTCATCGCCTTTCCGCCTCCCTTCCAGGACTCCTTTACTCACCGCCAGAATTTTCCGGTACTACTTCCTTAACCTTACCTCACTTTATCTTTGCACTTATTCAATTGAATCACAGTTTCAGTTTCCACTATCTTTTTCCTTTGTTACCTGTACTACATATTGACTATTGAACTACATGTATTGATTTATTCATTGGACTCTTGTCGAATTGAGTACTGAATTTTCATTTCGATTGATTTGTTAAATAGGTCTCCTGTCGAATGAGTACTAAATTTGGATTTCAATTGATAGGTCCTGTATTGTATTTCAGTTGACACAGTGATAGGTCTCCTGTCAAATTGAGTATTGAATTTTTATTTCAATTGATATTTTGATAGGTCTCCAGTCGAATTAAGTCCTTGTTTGGAGTCGTTGCAGCCTTACCACACTGCCACTGCCTCTGCTTTGATGACTTCCATGCTCACTGTTTCTCCTTGTGGTTTCTCTTGGCTCTCTGAAGGTAATAACAATTACGTGATGTTCGCTTTTTCCTTTTTTTTTCCTTCCCTTTTGTTTTATTCTGTTTGATATTGATTTTTGAATATGTTGGTTGTACTCTGTGCTTGTATGCATCTATGTTTCTTGTTACTGGGAAATGGTGGTTAAATCTTTTGGTTCCAGTCTGATGCTTTGATTTGATTAATAGTTGATGTAATCTAGTCATGGCCGTTTTCATTTTGGTGATTGAAGATTCTAGCTTTTAACTGGAGCTGAATCTTTATGTTTTAAAGTAGGAATATGGACCTCTTGAAAGGCCACTGTCTTAAATGTGCTCATCTGTGTGAACAATCTGGGAATTTTGACCTCTTGAGTTAGGCCACTATGTCATTATCATGTATGTTTCTTCATGAATCTGAGCTCTGTTACAACTTGAATAAATTTGCTCATTTGTGAAGATTTGTCTTGGAATGAAGATTTTTGTTAACCTTGACTATCCAGATAATAACCCTTTAAAATAGCCTTTGCACCTTATTTCCTCATTCTGTCACATCGCTTAGCTTCAGTCTCGTAGATATACTTTTTATGTCAGTTTCCTCACAATAATGCTTCCTTTCTTATTTATTCGTTCCTCCTTTTTAAACTTTTTCCAGTCTTGTTCTATTACGCAGCTCCAAAGGTTTAGTAGATTACTTATAGTTAAACCTGACCATTCCTTCTTATTTCTTATCTAGATGTCTAGTGATGTGAGTAGAGCCACCTTTTGCTGCCTTAGTCCACCTTTGGTCCCTGGTGAGTTGGTTTTCAATTGGTAATACATTTCTACTGGTTTTTCCTATTGCATGATTCCACCTTCTTTAGTTTCAAGATTCCTCCCAATCTAGTAGCTTAGATAACTTCATTCTCAGACTTCTAGTACTCCTTCCTCTGCATGAGATTTTCCCGGAGGTTGACTTCCAGTATGTACATTTAGTACATGAGCATGCACAATAATGATTATATCCCAGAGTTTGAGGCTGACTCTCAAACTTAGCAGACCTTCCACTTTAGTCGTTTAAAAGAAAACTTACATCTGTGCCCTCTTTTCTTCCTTGTATCTCCAGTTTGGAGATACTCCTTTGGCATCGAGCATGTGATAGTTTAACTTGGATTTTGCGTGTTCAATTAGAATTAATTAGTACTTTTTCGGCAGGTTCGTGATATGTTGTGTTGAGGTACTTTATGTTCGTGCATAAGGATAAGACGAGCTTTTGAGGTGAGTGATCTTCAAAGCCCCATGTGACAACCTGAAAGGTTTCATGTTTTTTCTGTTTTTGTAATTGTATATAAGTGTATCATTGCATGCTTGTGAAAATAATCATCTCAGATTGCTTAAACTACGTTTATCATGCTTCTGCTATGTAGAGCGTATATGAGATTATCTTTCAGAAATCTCATGAACAATTATCTGTGACATCGTTTTTAGACATGTTTCAGGTTTCGAATTTATGCTGAGATCTATTATTGGTTTGACTCGTTTGACTATGGATTCATTTTGATTTGTTATTGATTGATTGAGATTCGATTGTTTGATTTGTTCGGTTGTGGTTTCTCGTGAGTTGCTTGGTCAGTTGTATCCATTGAGCTATTCATTGAATGCCTTGGCCTATTCCCCCTTGACATGAGGCAAATGACGTTGAGGTTTTGGAGGGTCGGATATTACCCCTGAAATTATGCGGGTATTGTTTGTTCACAGTAGCTCTCTGAAGGGAGTAATAAGGCATAAAATTTGTTTGGTCTGTTTGTCGTCTTGATTGATTAGTTTGTATATGAGATCTTGTTGAATTTGATTGTTCTTTCTCTTACTATTTGAAAGTCAATGACTCTTGCACGAACCTCATTGATTTTTATCTTGTAGGTGATTGACGGGTTGTTGCGTGCTGCCGAGTTATAGATGGTTTGCAATCTCGGGGAAAAGTATTGTGGCTTTGTCATCTTTAGCTTGCAATTGTTTGTCTTCAAAACTAAAAGTATACTCTATTAACATGACTTAGTCGGAATTTCAATGCAGTAGCTCGACTTTAAGCATTTGTATTCATCTTTCCACCGTCATCAGAGGAAAAAAGTTCAGTTAACAAATTGTTCGATTTTCACACTGTTAGTACTTAGTAGTATGAATCTATTTCGTCTGCAAACATCGAGATACCAAATTACATTCGAATGTATGTAAATGTAATGAGGGATAATATTACAAAAGCAAAAAAAATGTGCTTTTAAAGATAATTTATTGTTTTATCCTTTTTGGATTATTTAACAAGGTTCATTAACATTATAATGAAATATGTTCAAGCTGTTGTTATACGTAAAAAAAAAGAGAGAGAATTCAACTTGACCTATGAAAGTTGGACTTTTTTTTTTTTTTTTAGAATTGGATATGGGTATATCTTATTATCTTTACATCATCCATTTGGATTACAATCAATGGTAAATTATGGAGAACTAACACTTCATTTCTGAGGAAATTCCATTATCGTTGGAGTTCGGACCCATTACCTCACGCTTGCAGCTCCTGCTTCTTTACCACTCGACCACCTATGATTCCCAGCTGGAATTTATTAGATATCATGCAATTTTGTAATAAATGTTGGATGCATGACAACGATGACAGTGCTAATGTAATTTTACGAGGACAATGCTCGTTATATATATTATGTCAATTATTCCTAATTCTCATCCTCTCTCTCTCTCTCTCTCTCGTCTTCTCTCATTCGATTTAAAGCTGGTCAATAAACCGTAGGACTCGGAATTGTGATCCAAACCATATGTCATAAATTATTTCATTCAAAGATTCGTATGACACATCATCTTAAGTATAACCCGGAATATTATGTTAATTGTTGCGATCTACACTTATACTTAGCAACTCAAATATACATTTGACAAACATAACTTAATTTGATGATATTTTCAACTTGCACGAAAACCTGGTGGAAAATTGATACCCACAATGATATATTTACAAGAGTAAATGATATGCCAGAGCAATTTTCCTTTTATGGATTTAATATGTATCACAAAAGTGTCATAAGTGTCTCAAGTAACTTAAATTTGCCCCTTCCCTCTTCACATGAGTGTTATGAAAGAATCTAAGGTAGTAAGTTTCAGAAAGGTAACTAAGGTATTTTACTACTGCAGCTTTGGCATCAAGATTTCTGCCCCGATATTACCATTAGTTATTTACAAGTAATTCTATTTTATATAAATACCAAATAACTGAAGTTGCAAATTAATTGCATCTTGTACCTATGATGAACCTGTATATGACGTCTAATTTTAAGCCAAGAAACATAACTCATTTATCATTCAAACGAAATTGCGTGGCCTTGATATGGATTCTGGCGAAAATAATGAAATTATGGCATTGATTGAATTAAGGTTGTGAATTGGGGAAGTGGGTTATTAAATTCGCAGGAAAATTAAAAGATACAAAACGAGAAAAACACATTGAATTAGGTTTGTAGGCGTGTCGATGCATTGTTTCCTTAATTATTATACTAAATATAATTTTGTCATAGAGCTATGTAAAGTAACTCAGGCAGGATGGTCGTTCAATACTCCCTTCGTCCCGATTTGGAAGTCCCGCTTTTCATTTTGAATAGTCCCAGTTTGGAAGTTCCGCTTCCTAATTAATAGAAAATCTCTCTCTTACTTTATACATTATCTCTCATACTTTATTTAACATTTCTCCTGCTTTATCCAATCATATTCATAATTTATTACCTTATTTCATACTTTATCACTTTTTTCTTAAAATTTGTGTCCGGTACTGCAGGACATCCAAACCGGGATGGAGGGAGTATATGTCAGTCACATACAATTGGACTTACAAAGGTAGGATAATGATTGTTACTTTATTTTTCTAGTTGAATATATATCTATTTAAACTTTTACATTTATGTGCTAAAATGTAGTTACTTGATTCATTTTCTTCACCGATAAATTATAATGTTACTTTGCATTTATACTTATAGGAAAAAATTTCTTATGTTGACCAAATCTTATGTTTTAGGATTTGGATAATAGTCATTAATTCCCAATAATTTCTTAAATTTAAGTTTTTCATTTTGCATCCTGGGTAATGCATTTTCTATTCATTCGAATCTATGAGTAATGATACTTACATTATTGTGAAATATGAACTGCAAATCACATTCATACAATGATGATTTTGGTATGTATGAAATTGGGAAGTCATTTATTGCCTTTTACCCCCATTAAAGAATTATAGAACGTAATAAATCATATGAATATTGATTTCATTACGGGTGAGGTTGTACATGACTAGTATTGACTTGATGGTATTAAAAAACATGTATTTGAATAGACAAAATAATAAAGTGAACAACATTTTACATTATTTAATAAAAAAATCGTAAGCTTTATTGCTAGTTTAACTCCTTTTCGAAGTTTTTTTTTATCAAGCCACAAATTATATATAAATGCACTTAATAATTATATATGTAATAATAATTTCTTAAAAATTATTGAAAGGCCTTTCTTTATTTTATAATTGTGAAAACACGTTATTCGATGATGAAAATATTAAAGATGAATCATAAAGAATTGCCGAAATTTTGACTATGGTTACAAAGTTAAATACATTTATCTTGTAATACTCCTTTAGGGCATCTATCCCCATCATTAAAGGTTTCATTGCTTGTATAAATAGGGCTACATCGGTTTATTTTCTTCAAACTTCTCTACTATTATTTTCAATTTCTCACGAATTTTGTGAAATATATTATTGTTGTTATGTTGGAGGAATAAATTCTTAAAGAGTAACAATTGTTGAAGAACTACAAGTTGTTCAATAGAAAATTAATCTAACGACAGGTAACAAGCATATGTAAAACTGATTACTTTATGTTGTTTACTCAAATGTATAATACTTTCATACATATATATTTCACACACACACACACACATATATATTTCTTATAACATATCTTTATATCTGAAAACGTACATAAGGTTTCATCATAATCATCACGATTTCATGATGAACTCATAATTGGTTTTTGTTATTATTGATTAACTAAATGGGATTTGACCTTCTGTGCCTTATCTTTGTTTGTTTGGATAATCTTATTTTCTTTTTTTTGTAAAGAAGTTAAAAGATTTATTAAGCCACATTCCAAAACATAAGATATATAAATCATCTTATTTTCTCGTTTATTTTTTAGATCTGTTGGCTGATGACATTTTAAAACTTTTCATGATTTATGTTCTTTCAATTGGTTCTTATAACATTGTTTTTACATGCATTGTCACACACAAGTATGTTGTAAAACATTTGCATTTTTATTTGATATTATATTATAAAATTTACTTGAATGCTTAATGAACTGATGAATAGATATGCAACAATTTTTCTATGAAAGCAAATGACTAGATATGTTTCAATTTTGTTGGGATTAGTTTTCTATCAATCAAATCAAATCGCAACAATCATATTAAATATTACTTACCTGGGTGAAGAAAATTTGAAAGAAACTTCTTTGTAAATTGAGTACTGAGGTTTGAATTGCACACCATTGGACAATATATGTTCTAATTATTTCAAAGAGTTTGTTGATATGCTTGTTTTGGTGTTTTACGCAAACTTTCGCGCCAACTTGTGGTATACTTTCAAGAAATGATATGTAAATCTAAATCACATCATATTAATTAAGTCTTTTTTTCCTAAACAAAAACCAAGTATGTGTTTGAATTTATGCAAAAAGATTGTTAATATTTTTATTTTGGTGTTTCCTTATGTAGATTTAACGCGCATGAAAACTTAGATTGATTTTTTTTTCGCGCCAATTATGTTTGTACATTTAAAACTTAATTAATCTAGTTCGCATTCCATTTGAATCCAATTTAATTTTGCAACTAACATCACACTAATACCAATGTGAAATATTTTTAAATGGTTGTTAATAACTTTTTTATTGTGTTTTACGTAGTTAGAATTCTCATGGATTAAAATCTTAGTTAGAATTCTCATGGATTAAAATCTATCTCTTAATTTCTTGTTGTGCCAATTTAATTTATGTTTTAAGACCATGTTAACTATTTCACGTCCTATTTAAATCTATTATGATGTTGTCATAAAAGAACTTTACATTTTATATTTATATCAACAACATGAAGCTTTAACAATTTTATTAGTTAGTTTGTTGCACTGATTTTATATATTCATCCATCTAAATGTTGAGACTTTATAGGGAAGAATCTGAATTTCTCAAAAAACATGGAATGCAATAAGGATGAAGCTATTAGGTCCATGAAAATTGCAGAGTGCAAATTCAGGGAAATGGACTACCATGGAGCAAAGAGGTTTGTTGAAAAGGCTCATAAGCTATTCCCCCAACTCACTGGCCTTCCCAAATTCTCAGAGATTATTGAAATTCACTTGGCATCTATGAAGAAAATAGATGGAGAAGTTGACTGGTATGGTATCCTTGGTGTCGATCCCCTAGCTACAGAGGATATAATTAGAAAACAATACAAAATGAAGGTTGTAGCAGTTCACCCTGATAAGAACAAGTTCATTGGTTCAAATAATGCATTCATGATGGTGTCGAATGCATGGAATCTTTTGTCAAAGAAGGAAGAGAGGTATCGTTACAACGAGAAGATACATATTAAGAATGATGTGAGCCAGGAGCAACAAAATAAACCAACTAAGTTCAATAATGTTAGCCAGGACCATAAAGGTAGAGCGACTGAGTTCAGTGGCACATTTGGGTCTGTTCCAGGGATGCAGTCTACCAGCAATGTTACATCTAGTCAGGCTAATGCACCTGCGAATAATGAAAGGAAGAGTAGTAAAAAGCGCAAGAGGAAATGGCCACGTGGTTATGTTAATAAGGTGCGAGATGAAGTTATCTCCATTTTGAACTCTCAAACAGGCCCCCCATGAAAAATGTATATTAGTTCATTTTTTTTTTCATTTTTCGTACTTTAAAATTTTCAATGTCTAGACTAATATATAAATCTCAATTGTTTAGCAGTAATCATTGATTTATCAATTTACATGATAATTGTTATTGTAATAATTAATGGCAAGAACCATGAAGCTCGATCGTTTTGCGATAATTGTGTACGGTCAGTGTAAAAAAAATAGTGGTCGGTTAAGTATGCACGTTAAATAAAAATATTTATTAACATTAAAATCATATCTTCATTATTTACCAATGGCCTAATATGAATACTTTTTATATAGAAATACCATCTTCCTTGAAATAAAATATATTAAATAGACATTTTAAATTATGTGGGTGGAGATAAACCTCTAAATTAATGTCATGTATATAATTTAGTTAAAGAATGAACATGCATGCGTTATAATACGTGCGTTCAATATGTAAGACGTAGTAATGCAACCTAAATTGAATGTTCTTGACTATTTTAACCTTAATTAAATCATCCTTCCAATATATTATATAGTTTTAATTGTTAGTCTATATGGTGTGAGGAATATCATGAAACATCATACCATAATGCACCATGCACCAAATTCATGTTTTTTCGGAAGGCGTATTACAACATAATCATTTAATTTGTCGTTGGGTTTTCGAAATCTACCCGTATAAATTATATACTTCAAGAATTAAATTCTATTTTATAAAACTAGCTAAAAAGATAGTTGGTAGCTGAAAATTTAGTTAATAATTGAATAATTAGTTGGTAGTTGGTTATGTAGCTTCTTTTTTCAACAATCGAATTTGGTTAGCTTCTCAAACCAGATAGTTTGTTAGAAAAGATACTTCAACGAGTTTTTTATTAATATTTTTTTATTAAACTAAAAAGCTAATAGTGTTAAACTGAGTGATTAATCATATATTCAATCACATCGTCAGTGCATAAGCATATTTTCAACCACATCGTCTAATACGGGTTATGTAGAATATTTTTCAGTATCAAACGTAGGGTTTTAGGCTTGTACCCCCAAACGGACCAAACTTCCCTGATAAAAAAAGGCCTACAGCTCAATCTCTCTGCAAATCTGAAATCGGAAAATGGTTATCGCCGCCGCCCGATCCGCATTCCGATCATCCGCCGGTCGGAGTGCAGCAGCTCAGTTCGTGTCTCAATCTAAATCCGCTCGTTCATCGCCTTTCCGCCTCCCTTCCAGGACTCCTTTACTTACCACCAGAATTTTCCGGTACTATTTCCTTGACCTAATCTAACTTCATGTTTTTGTTTGTTTCCTGTACTTTGTATACATATTAACTACTGAACTACATGTATTCATTTATTCACATGTCTCTTGTCGAATTGAGTATATTTGTAGTCGATTTATTTATTGATACTTCTCCTGTCGAATTGAGTACTGCATTTGTATTTTGATTGATTTATTGAATAGTTGTCCAGTCGAATTGACTGAATTTGCATTTCGATTTATTTATTGATAGTTCTCCAGTCGAATTGTGTACCGAATTTGTATTTCAATTGATTTAATGACAGGTCTCCTGTAAAAAATTGAGTACTGAATTTGCATTTTGATTGGTTTATTGAATAGGTCTCCTGTTGAATTGAGTGCTTGTTTGGAGTCGTTGCAGCCTTACCACACTGCCACTGCCTCCGCTTTGATGACTTCTATGCTCATTGTTTCTCCCTGTGGTTTCTCTTGGCTCTCTGATGGTAATTACAATCACTCGATGTTCTCTTTTTCGTTTTTTTTTTCTTCCCTTCTGTTTTATTCTGCTTGATAATGATTTTTGAATATGCTGGTTGTACTCTGTGCTTGTGTGCATCTATGCTTTTCGTTACTGGGGAATGGTTGTTAAATCTTTGGTTCAAGTTTGATGCTTTGATATGGTTAATAGTTGATGTAATCTAGTTGTGGCCGTTTTCATTTAGGTGATTGAAGATTCTAGCTTTTAACTGGAGTTGAATCATTATGTAGTTAAAGGTAGGAAATTTGACTTCTTGAAAGTCCTGCTATGTCATAAATTTGCTCATCTTTGTGAACATCCTTGGAATTTTGACCTCTTGAGTCTTGAGTTAGGCCACTATGTCAAAATCATGTTGGTTTGCTCATTTGTGTGGAGATTCCTCTTGGGATATAGATTTTGTTTAACCCTGACTATCCTGATAATAACCCTTTAAAGTAGACAATGCACCTTATTCCTCGTTCTGTCACATGGCTTAGCTTCAATCTCATAGATATACTTTATATGTCAGTTTCCTTACAATGGTGCTTCCTTTCTTCTTTCTTCCGTTCCTCTTTTTTAAACCCTTTTTAGTCCTGTTCTATTACGGAGCTCCATAAGTTAACTAGATTGCTGATAGGTAAGGTAAACCTAACCATTGCCTTCTTATTTTTCATCTAGATAGCTAGTGACGTGAGTAGAGCCACCTTTCGCTGCCTTAGTCCACCTTTGGTACCTGGTGAGTTGGTTTCACTTGGCAATATTCTACTTCTGGTTTATCCTATTGCACAATGACACCTTCTTTAGTTACAGGATTCCACCCAGTCTAGTAGCTCAAATAACTTCAGTCTCTGACTCATGTACTCCTTATGTATGACTATTTTCAGAGGTGGAGTTCCAATGTGTACATGAGTATATGAAATACCGAGTGGCCTGACTGTTTTCTTGGTTGGTTGTCTAGCTTAAATTGTTCTGGAAGTCATACGAATGTCTGTTGGCATGCTCGTCTCCGCAGTTTGATTAAGAGTTCCTTTTTCATTCTCCTCCTTGTAGGCGTTGACAAGACTAGATGAAGCCATGGAGAAGCTTTAAGGAATTATTTGGATTTTCATTCGTTTACACCTCTGATTATGCAATGATACTGCTTCGGATTAGAATAACTATTGGAAATTGTATGCATGATCACTGAGTTTATTAATTATCTGTATCCTACATATTAACAGTTTGGATGGGTTTCCCTCCTTTCTTCCTTGTATCTCCAGTTTCGAGATACTTCTTTAACATTGAGTATGTAATAGGTTAACTCGGATTTTGCATATTCAGTTAGAATTAATTAGTACTTTTTCGGCAGGTTCATGATATGTTATGTTGAGGACTTTGTGATCTTGCATAAGGATAGGACGAGCTTTTAAGGTGAGTGTTTTTGAAAAACTCCGTGAAAACTCGGAAGGTTAAATAGTTTTTTCTGTCTGGAATATGTTTAATGCGTACCAGAATACACATAACTCTGTTTTCAACTTTTTAAAAATGTTTTGAAACATAATTGGTTATATTTTTCACTCTTGTTATAAACGAGCATATACAGTTACTATTTTAATAAAAATTAGAAATAAAGGTAACATATATACAACACATGTAAACTATACCCGGTTCTGTGAAATCAGTTCTCGCCTGACCTGGTCCGGTTGGGAAGAAGGGAGGTGAGAAAAAGTTAAACTTACGTTGGACCAAAATTGCTCTGTGTTTCTTCAATTTTTTTTTTAATCAGAGATTATGAAGATCATGAAATTAAACTTACCTAGGATCAATACATAGTTAAGTCTGTATATATATGGTTGATTTTGATTGTTTTTTCATATATCAATTTGCATACTCAATAACACTTGCAAGTACCTATCTTACTGAGTTTTATATCACCCTATCTTTTCTTCCTTGTAGATGACGTTTTCATAGAAGTTCAACCATCTCAGACTGTGGGGGAAAAGTATTGAATCTTTAGTTTGCTTTGTCTTTAAAACTAAAATTAAACTATATTCGCCTTACTTAGAACTTCTAAGTTGTAGCTCGGATTTGATCATTTGTATTCATCTTTAAAAAACTTTTTGAAGAGTCTGAAAAGTCCTATACAAAATAATTAAGCCGTATAAGTAGTATATACAAATGCATAATTTACAAATATAAAAGAAAATAATAATTTATATAAAACTGTACGATAATACAATATTGTAAAAATCTGACAAAAATTAAGTCTTCAAAAGTTTTTGTCTTCTTTTCACCGTAAACAAAGTGGTAAAATATGTTAAAAAATTGTATGATCTTTGTATAGTTACGTAAGTCTGAATCTATTTCGTATGCATCTTGACACCAAGATAACAAAATTACATTTGAGACATACCCAGTTAGTAATTGGGAAAATATTGAAAGAATGTAAAGTTTGTAATTCCACGGTGTGATCTCATATTTTTCCGTTTTTGTTTTTTCTTGTCAATCGTTTAAATTTAGCTATGTATTAATATTAATCAATAAATGTAAACTATTTAATTATGAAATTTTAGTGTAAGAGTTGAAAATTTTGATTTTACTCTTACATTTTGCAAAATTTAATCTTCAAATATATCACCAGGCTGAACTATATTTTTGATAATTTTTTTAGGGTTTACTTCATTATAAAAAAAAGATATTCCACATATAAATTATTGTATTCGTCCCTACAATGAGGATTCGATTTAATATAGTACTATTTGAAATTTCGACTGAATGGACATATTTTTACTCGCATTGAGGTTCCACCAAGGTGGAACCTGGTGAAATTATATCAACAATATACTATAAAATGAAATATGGTAATAAGTTTCACATATATGAACGATAAACCCATATTTGTATATGTGACTTATAAGTACTTCGGGATTATTTTTGGAGAAAAATATTGCACTAGGATGATGATCAGCGATTTCTTGTTCCTCTCACTTCTCATCCAACCTCAATCTTTGCTCGGTTATCCTTAGTACCTCCATTTCAGTTTGCATTTCCAGTCGAACCTTGAGTAGATGCTTAAGTTTAGATGTGGCGACAGTCCCAGATGGATTTTCATTGCTTGTTCCTTCCCCACTCATATTATTGCTAGATGATTTCATCGTGGAGGTAAACGGTTCACTTCTCCCAACTTATCTATGACGTCTTTAAGCAGTACTATCGATGTTCTTGCACTTCTCCTACCTTGCATAAAGCCTAATATATAAATTGTAACAACATGAAAATTTGTAATTCCAATTTTAGGCGTTCTAGAGCGAATTGAACGTCAAAACGTAGTTCGTAAGCCATTTTCATTTGTCCAGTTATTTTATCTTTTAATTTTGGCCCAAGTTTTTTCTTCCCAGCCCATTATCTAACCCAGTTACAAGTCCAAGTCCGTGTTATCCAACGCTAACTCTAATTTTCAAGAAGAACATTGGTCAAACACACTACTCTCGCACAAAGAATTCTGTTAGGGAAAACAAACGTCAAAAATCATTTTTCGGTTATCTAACCGTTGGATCGACCATTCTATACTGTCACCGGAGGGATCTCCGTTTTGAAGTCCCATCCGTACTTTATTTGCTTCCTAACAGAGAGTCATTTTCCAACCCATCATCGGTCCTTGTTTGTCGTATTTGTTCTCTTACAGGCAAGTTTTCCTAGGACTTGCATCACCAATTAGTTAATTTTGACATATATGCTATAATATGATATGCTTGCAAGTTCTCTAACGATTTCATTCACGATTATTCAATTTGCCATCTATGCGAAGATATATGATATTTGCAAGTTCAGTTTGATTCATTTCTACATATGATATCTTATATTATTGTTGTTGTCGGGAAAGACTACTCAAGATTAGTAAAAATCAACGTGTTAGATTTGATTCTGCAACCTCTTATGTGACTAGCAGCTTTTTACTTCCATGCCCAAGTAATTCAGGTTAAATAAGATGGTAGATACTAATTCATTTGTATATATGTAGTTGAAGTAATTGTATACTGATGATCACTAGTTGAGACTCTATCTACACATAGCCATTTGGATTGTTAATTATAATTTATCCTTCATGATCTTCAAGTTGTTTCATCTGTGTGCTTGTATATGATGCGTCGCTATGTTGTGTGTCCTCGATTTGCTACTTAGATGTACCAATGGTGTTACTGTTACTACTAATGATATATTGTTATGCCGATCAGTGTGCTCAATGTTTGTTATTACTAGGAAGGTGATTGTTACTTGTTTATTGGTATCCAGGTTTGTGTTTAATGCAATTATACAGTTTGTTATATTTATATAAATGTTATGCTATGCACACATTAGAATAAAGTATTCATGAGTTCAGAGTTTATGAAGCTTTCAAGAGTAATTTAAGATTTCATGTCAAGTCACAATGATTTCAAGCCATATTAAGTAAGGGTTAGTTAGTCCCAAACAAATCGTGATCAACCAAGTTAATCAG
Organism: Plantago elongata; assembly: GCA_036897095.1. NCBI lineage: Eukaryota > Viridiplantae > Streptophyta > Magnoliopsida > Lamiales > Plantaginaceae > Plantago > Plantago elongata. Next base: position 22,321 of record JAYMSP010000898.1, on the reverse strand, counting down.
CCACCATCGGCTAAGCAACTAGCAAATTGCGACTATCATGTTAAGCGGTCACCATCGACCAGGCAACTAGCAAATCGTGACTAATCAAATTAAGCGGTCACCATCAGCTAGGCAACTAGTAACTCGTGGCTATTCATGTTAAGCGGTGAACATCGGCTGTGGATGTAGTTTACGATGCCAAGTGAACTTACGATCATGTTAGGATTTTAAGAATGTTTTGAAGACAAGTTTATGTTCAAGTCAAGTTAAGAATTTTTAAAAGTTAAAAATCAAGTTCATGTGTTCAGTCAAGTTATATGATCCATTGCATTAAGACTAAAAGCTTTAAAATACATGAAGATAAAACTTAAATGATGTCACGTGCATGAATACTTGCTCAGTCAGTAGTTACGTCTAATCCCTTTCTAAAATATCAATTTTATGTTTGAAGTCGAACTTGGAGTGGAGTGTTGCTGGAGCAGTGATAACTACCATAAGTCCTTTAGTATTTCAAGTTCACAATTTTCTACTTGTAAAGTTAAAGGATTTTACGTTTTATAATTCCGCTGCATAATTTTCACTAGTTCACGAATTTATCTCAAGAACTTTTATGCCAAGTATAAAAATGCACAGGACGTCAACTACGTTTTTAATTTTACAAGTCTAAGTTAGTCGAATTTTCAAGATTACGAATTAGCACGACTCACATTTTTCTTAGTTCGTCTTTTCAAAACCGGAGCGATACATAAACTATCACAAATACGGATACATATAATAAAGAAAGATATTCTGGTTTTTAATAAATTGAAATGAATTTGGATTCACTTAAATAAAATTTTGAGTTTAAATCTTATAAATGTAAAAACAACCCTGAAAGAACCACCCTTACTAAACGTTTCATCAATACTCAGTTTTGGATTAATCATTACAAGTGAAACATAAAATAGGATTTCGAATCACCTTCACAAAACATGAGATTCTGAGCATTAGCATTTAGCAGTAACGGTTGACGAAATAATCTTCAAATCCCAAAAATTAATACAACCGGTCAGACAAACCTTGTCATCGGACCATGACCGGTCACCGAGCGTAAACCCACGCCACGACGTTACGTTGCGTTACGCAGTTTCCAATGACATCTATCTACCGAAATCGCGTGCTCACGCGCTCCACCCGGCGATTTTCCTCTCCCCTCTTTTATACCCTCACGCCGATTTGCCCTTCATCATCGTCTTTTCACTTTTCCTTCCAATTCCAAGCCATACATCTCTCTTTCCTAGGGTTTCGTCAAAAATTGCCATGGCTGATCATCTGACGGAATCATCAACTTTACCCGCATCTGCCGTCAGGCAGGTTCCTTTCCGTGAAGATTGCTGGACGGAGGAAGCTACTGCAACGCTCGTTGAGGCTTGGGGTCGTCGTTACATGGAACTGAATCGGGGGAATCTGCGTCAGAAGGACTGGCAAGAGGTTGCTGATGAGGTCAACAATCTCCACGGCCACACGAAGAAGACGCATCGGACGGATGTGCAATGTAAGAACCGGATCGATACTCTGAAGAAGAAGTATAAGACTGAGAAGGCTAAAATTGTGGATACTGATGGTGTTTATGTCTCTCCCTGGCCTTTTTTTACCCGATTGGATTTTCTGATCGGATCTAAAGGTCAGGTGAATAAGAGTGCGGTGGTTCCGGTTCCGGTTAAGCCGATGTCGCTTCCTTCTCCGCCGATGGCTGTGCCGTTGGCGTATAGGAAGCCGGCTTCATCGTATGCTGTGGCGACTCCGTTTGTTTTGCCGCAGAAAAGGCCGAATCCGGCTGTGGAGGACGCTTCCTATTTTAAGAGGAATTATTCGGCTATGGCAGCTGCAGCTGCAGCGGAGGATGAGGATGACGATGAGTCGGAACCGGAGGAGGAGGTTAAGGTGGCAGGTGCGAGGGGAAGGGGAATGGAGGAAGGGCTGAAGGGTTTGGCAAAGGCGATTGATAGGTTTGGGAATGTGTATGAGAAGGTGGAGAGTATGAAGCAGAGGCAGATGGTGGATTTGGAGAAGCAGAGGATGCAGTTTGCTATGGATTTGGAGGTGCAGAGGATGCAGCTATTAATGGATATGCAGCTCCAGTTTGAGAGGGTGAAGCGGACTAAGCGGTCTGGATCATCCGATGGTATTGATCTTTTGAGTTTAATGCTTAGCTAGCTGCCTGCTTGTTGTTTGCTAACATTTCATATGTTGTCGTATTAGATACTTAGTAGATATTCAAATAGCTGCATTTTAGTGGGTAATTATGGAGTGTGAGTTATTTGTTAGTAGCCTGGCTGAAGTTGGATTAGTTTGCTTTTTCCTAATGTGGTTTGTGTGATCACACATTATGGTACTATATGCTTGACATATCTGGATTTCAATTGGCATGATGAAATGTGCAAGGGAACTTGTAATCCATAGGTTTTGCTACTGGCAATTGTTGATTTATGCACTTCAAATTACTGTCCCCTTAACTGTAGTTGTAGTAAGGTTACTTGTGGATTATGTTACAATGAGGTCTGTCATTCACCTAAGAGGTTGACAGGTTCAAGTAATTGAAGCTGGTTCCGAAATGTGTTTTCCGGTCAATTATGCTTATGCATACTGGCCTGTAATGATTGTGTGGTACTTGAGAATGCTCTAATTTTAAGGCACTTAACAACGAACTGTTAGCATTAACACATCAAATTGATCATTTTCTCTGGTATATATAGTTGTGATTGTATATGTAAGATGATGCCGAACAGTCTGCTTATTTTGGGCTGGGTTGCTATTCGTCCTATAAACACTTGTGGCCCACTATGCTATTCTTATGCTGATAGAATCCCAAGAGAATTTAATGTATTAAAATTTTCTTTATTTTAGGGTGTTGCCATATCATTCTTTTTCTTAGCAAAAGTCTTTAGCAAACGTATATTCTGCTAGAACTTCTGAGAATTATGGGCTGATATGTAGTATATATGTATTTGTGATTTAAACATGCAAACAAACAATTATTCTTTACAGACTTTCAAATTCATTATGCTTTGACGTTAGAAGTAAGCTTGCTCAGACAATTGTTTTCTGTGTAGCGTGAATGCAATGGCATAGCCGGCATGTTTTCAAGGTTGGGAAGTCAATGTGAAACTGATGGTGTTGCTTTAGATGTCTGTGCCGTCCTAGTTTAGTAGTTAGGTATATATGCCCTCCGTGACTAGATAAGTACTTATCAAATGACCTTAATTTTTTGTGGTGTTGTATAGTTTGGAAACGTCTGGTGTATTTCGTCCTCTATAATCATAATTTGATCAATTTTGTCTGATCAAATTTCTTGACTATGATATTGTTTCAATACTGCAGATATGTATAGTTAGTGATGAGGAAGACAATTTGTCGGGGGCAATGGGAAGCTTGGACATTTTGCTCCGAGTTGTTAGCTTATAGAGGCCAATTTGTAAGATATGTAGAGATTAAATGTGATGGTGAAATCTAACATATTGGAGTCTGAGGTTTCATGTTCTGATATCTTGTACACCAAGAAGCTTATTCCCCAGGTTAGGCTTGCTCGTAGTAGGAACTATTAAGACATCGGTTTATGGTTTAAATGAGCCCCTTAACAATGTGCTCATTGCAGCTCAAGGTTTGAAATGACAAAATGTTCCGATACTTATGCTGGTTTATATGTACTTAATATTGTCAAATTCTGTCAGAAGTAAAATAATATCCTTCCCACGCCAATTATGCACACTCATAGTAATATTATTTACATTACTCCTTTATACTAGTATTTGTCTAATAATTGTGGAACTCTGGGGTGAAGATGGCCAACTACCCCACAATATCCCATTTCACGTACAAGGCTGGTTGTGGTGGTGACACTCAGTTTGGATTTGAACTTCAACTGAGACAATTCATCTCATCTGGAATTGAGTTTTTGTGAAGGTACTCGATGAGAATAGAATTGCTTCAGAATAATATTGTAGTTGTTCTGTTTATTTGCATTCATTTACTCGAGAACAGAATTGTAGTCCACATTCCCCTTCACCATAGGCGGCTTTCATTTAGCTCGTTGTTCCTGCCTTCTTTATGAATTAATGAGCTGGATTATAAACGTTGTCCTAATTTTTTTGGAATAGTATCCATAGTGGTAGAATTCTTGTCATCATGCACTAGTTTATTTCTATTGTACCATATGCTCCGGCATTTGATGAGCAAAACCTCAAATTGTGCCTTGTCTAACCGTTCATGCACTCCATTGAACCAAGTCCAGCAATCACTACACTCGATATACAAACAGGAAGACCGAACACGGGACATTTAATTCAGCAATGGCAATACACCATAGTCATAATGGCAGTCTCCATTTTAGTGAGGCAGAGAGCTCCATGACTTGATTAAACTCGGACATTCCCAAATTTATACTAGTATATAATCAGCTTATAGTGCATTTCCCCTTTTTCGTGGTCTACTTTAATTAAGAGTCGAACACTTTCTCTTATTTGATTCTCAAAATACACTCTGCAAAGTTTATAATTTTGACGAATTACATACATAAATTTGGCCATATCTCTAAATTGACAACAACTACATATTCAATTTTAAGATTTAATTTTGAGTTAACCAAATATTAATTAAAGGAAAATGAAACTAATTGGATTAAGTTGCAATTTGAAAGTTTCATTTTATTATATATTTGCGATAAATATTTTATAACTTACAAAAGTAACCTAAAATATTTTTAATAATTCTCACAACCCTATAATTAACATAAATAATATACAATTTCTTTTTTCTTCAGAAAAAGGCAAAAACGTCTCCTTACATAAGCTTCGATCTAGAGCTTCCCTCCAAGAAGAGCATCCACGAAGGAAGCACAAAGCTTCCATGGAAACTTGTAAACAATCTCTGAATCTTTTTCATAATGAAGGCTTGACAGCCTGTTGTCATAAGCTATCCTGAGACCTCGTAAAGCAACTAACTCAGCACAATGACTCGGGATATATTCAAGTTTGCATGAAAAATAGCAGCCTAACCACGCCCATGTTTCATCTCTTAATGATCCCCTTGTTGCAACACCCATTATAACCAAAACGCTAACACCCTATCAGTTATCACCCAATCTATTCGTGAAAATATCTAAATTGTTGTCACCATAGTTGTTTTCTGATCTCTAGCTTGTGAAAAACATTCATGTATAATTTTATGAATGCATAGTAGTTATTATGCACTCCTATTAATTAAGCATTTCTTATTTTAGAAGCTACTTGACAAAAGGTGGAAATGACCTATAAAGTTGAGATAATAATGTGTTCTTTCACCTAAACAAGAAGAAGTCTTGTTTTCCTGAAACTATCTACTCAGCCTCTATTCTCTTCGTCTGAACATAACTGAATAGAACTGAATTAAATTCATTTATAATATAAAAACAAATAAACATAACTAAATGGAACTAAATTCATTTATAGTATAATAAATACAATGTAATTAAGTGGGATAAAACATAACTGAATGAATTTGAACTGAGCTGATATTACTGAGTTTTCAGAAAAAAGAGAACAAAGCCGCAGGCCTTGGAAAATATTGTATCTCAAAAGATGTTTCTTAGCTTATCAAAATCATTAAAACATTCTGATTAAGGTATACAATGTTTGGACATTCAACTACTCAACCATTCAATATGTTAAAGGGATGAATTAATTAGTTAAATTACTAAGAAAAACCTCTAGAAATAAGGCTAATTGATAAATTACTTAACTTGGAGGAACGGTTATAGAGATTTTGCTAAAGATGGGATTTTGTAAGTAAATCATTCTTTACCCAAATGATTAGGTCATGTTCAGATACCATTATAAACAAGTATTATTTATTTGATACAATTTACTTTCAACATCTTATTTGTTCATCTGTGTGTAAAATAGATTTTCTCATTGAAAGAGTACATAAATTCACTTAATTGCAAAAACCTTGCACCTAGAAAAGTAATGTACCAGAAGATAATTGCACCTGTTGAGAAATTTAATTTAAATTGAACTTTTATAAAATCTATTCACCCTCACACCACCTCTCCAGACTTTATCCTTGTCGTCTAAGGGACCAACATGTTATGATGTCCAATTAGGGCATAAATAGTGCAAATACTTCATATTTTCTACAAATAGTGCATAAATAGTGCACACGTACTTTTTTGTTCATAAATAGTGCAAAGATTTGTGCGAATTTTTAAATAAATAGAATAAACTAGTACATAGATGTAAAAATAAGAGAGATAACAGATAAAATGTGAAAGAGAGTGATTAAAAAAATTAAAAAGTGAGGATACTGAATTTTCAAAAGATGAAATGTTAAACTAAAAAAATAATCCAAAATGACAAATAATAACGTTAAAAAAGAATTAATTGAGTATTCCTGTAATTCTTAGGGAAATCTATATTTTTACTAAATTAACAAGTCACTTGTACAAAATGCATCCATAAAAACATAACCAAAGAAAACATGAACAATTAATGTCAACAACCAAAATCATACTCATCTTCCATTCTTCTCCTGGGTTCCCCGCTTTCATCCAACTCTACCTCGTTTAAATCAATATCCAACCCTCTTCGGATGGGCTCACAAGCAACTGCTCCACTATTGTTGGCTTCGACCTCATTCAAGTCAAAGTTCAACCTTCTTTTGAAGAACCTCCGAGATTGTTCCTCACCTTCACTCGACTCTGCCTTGTCAAGGTCAATGTCAGGTCTTCTAATCAATGACATGCGGGCTTGATCCCCATGTTCACCCGACACTGCCACGTTGGGCTTAGTGTCAAGCCTTCTTGTGCAAGGCTCCCAACCGTTAACATCTAGATCTCTCAGGTACGACTTGCTACTTTCACCACCGACCACACGTAATGGTAAACTACTTGTTGTGCATGTCGTCTCCACTGCGTGGCTTGAGGATGCACCGTCTCTAGATGTCCTTATCTTCTCCCCATTGTATTGAAGATGTTTTGCACCTTTACTAAAATTGACATGTTGATCAATGAATTTTTGTTTATTGTTAGAGTTAGGGCACTGAAGATACAAATGCATTGTTCGTCATTCTTAGTCTTTGACTTTTTTGACCGATTAACAACATCCACGCTACCCATTTGGAATCTCCGACCACCTTTAAAAGTTGAATTTCCATATTAGTTGCCAATGAAGCACTTTCATAATAATTATAGCAGTATGATGATGATTTTGATGGAAATCCATATGATGAACTCAATGAAGGACTAATACATGAACTACAATGGCGAGGATCATTGTCGTGTGCATCCATATGGGAGTTGTACTCATCTAAGTGAAACCACATACTGCACAAATGACACACGAATCCCCACCACTGATTCTTTGTTTCATTCTTCCTTGAAAAATCTTGTTGATCATTATTCCTCATGTTTCTGAGGAGAGAATAAATGATATGAATGGTTAGTTGAAGGAAGGAAAAGAAAGCACTATGCACGAGTATCGCAAAAACATAGCAATAATCAACCAAAGAAAAAGCGCAACAAACCATTTTTTATTAATGACATTTGCGAATTTACTGAGATAATATCACAAAGTAGTACAAATTGTGTAAAGGGTTACCCTTACACACATATATATACATAATTTTGACATGCATGTAAGTGTACCTATTCAAACCCACACATACCGTGCTAAATACAATCAAGAATTCACATTATTTTAATAACATACTATACATATGCAAAAACTTTACCTTAATTCAAACATAATTATGAATAACTATGGATATTTGAATACTTTAGTTCGATTTTCAATCTTTTGATGTGCATTTAGAATATTTGAACCTATGTTGTTTGGTGTTCCCTCCTGATTTCTATCATTTTATTTTTATTCGTCATTTTATTGCTCAATCAAAGTTGAAAACAATATTTTTTAAATTAAATTTCATGTATAGCGGATATTCACTGATTTATCATTTATATAATTCGTTAGGAATAGATGGGATAACGGATATATTTTTTTGTCATCTGTTTGATGGGATATCAGGTCAAACATGTCGGATATTATATAATCTATCCCTTGTGCAACCCTAATCCAAATCAAAATGATGTAAATTTAGTATTGATATGGCCGTACATGAGTTTTTCTGAATAAGTGAAAATGAATTCGATAAGCCATCCGTAATTACTAGATCGAATAACATACGATGTTTTAATCCATCCCTTCTACAACCTAGTAATCCATCCCTTACTACTAAATTGTGCATAATTGACCCTATGAAATCGATTATATATTTAACAATCGGGGATCTAATAGATAAAAGAGAAAAACAAGACATATATCATTTTGAAAATCAAGATCAAATGGGTATTAATCAACATAAAATTCTATAATAAACAAATTAAAAATTTATTAAGTTACACATCGTGAAAATGATAATTATCGAATGAAATAAATTTTACGACTAATTCAAAGTTCAAACATTTGTTTAGAACTTGTGTAGAATCGTACAAATAATCAAATCAAGTGAAAATTACCTTGCACGGTTTGGAGAGAGGATCTAGATGGGAAATGTTAGTTTTGGTTCTGTGAGGTCGGCGGAGAGGAGAGAGCGTAATGGTGTGACTTTTATAAATTATTTTAGATTTTAGGTTAAAGAAAATTACGTACTAGCCGGTTTAATTTGTTCTGTTAAATTTATAATTGCAAGTTGAGCTGGTTAAGTTCTGTAAAAAGGTGGAACCGGGTTTACTTGTTGTTGAGCCAGGGGTGTATATGATGTATCAATGTATAGGGTGAATTACTTATCGTTCCCCTTAAATTTGACCAAATTACGAAATCATTTCCGGATTGATACCATGAGTTTAAGTTGATTAAATATAACTTAAAGGGAAAATAAATTAATTGCTATGTTGCAATTTACTAGTTTTATTATATTATAGATTTGACTCAAATAATTTATAACTTAAAGAGAACTCAAAATATTTTGAAGAACTCCAATAACTTTTAAATCCTCATTCTTTACTACAACTAACACTCAGTCCACCACTCCAACCCTTCATCTTCCTCCCCCACCCCAACTCCTCTAGGGACTGCAATTTGCAGCTCAATATGTAAAAACCAATGAAGCTGCAATAACAACTTCGATGACAACTCATCGGAGTTATAATTGTAATTCCATGTGAACTATATTTATAGCTCCGATAGAGTTGCACTTTTAGCTTACCGGACAACTCCGATGTGTTGTCATCGACTACACGTACAAGAGGGACAAGGTGCGGGAAATGACATGAGTTTGTACATTGAAGTCAACATATCACCCGCCGAGTAGCCATGAATACACACACAATGGGATGAGGCGTTTCAAATGGAATCAGAGTCAGACAAACCCAAAATCCACAATGGGTGGATTGTTGGTGCGGCAAGGTGCGATGGGATGTCATACAATTTAAGAGGAGGTGAATGTAATGCCCCAAAAATTTTAGGAGTTTAATTGGATTGAGAATGCTATTCACACCAACAAAATGCACCATTATTTTCATTAATTTTTTAAATTCATCCATACCTGGAGCAACTTTTGGATGGACTACCTACTAAAAGTTTCACGATACACGTATGAGTGAGGATGAATATGTGTAAAAGAACATGAATTGATAATGTGAGACTAACATATCGCCTGGCGAGCATCCTACACGTAACCACACTTATTGAAAAGGTCGGCCCTCGACCTGCACTGGGACGGGAATCATATATTGTGTGTACCAATTATCTGAATATCCATAAATATATTAAGGATTACCAATCAAATCTAGCAATTATACGTAATAAAGATACAATGTACTACTGTATAGCATAGACATAATTGATAATCTGCTATAACAACCCACACAATTGTAACATAGATTAAGCTCAAATCCAATTGTTGAGATCTGTTCTGGGGATAATAATAAATATTTATAACTTTCTATATAATATATTATTGATCAAAACTCCACCTTCTAGCATCCGAAACAAATTCGGACCATCTGTGGCAAGAATTCCTGCAAAAATATCATAAACATAAAGAGTAAGAACTTTTACTAATCTGTTTAAAGTATATAGCTATGTTAATTAATTAGATTAATACTGAGCTGAGCAGGACAAAGGGACAAATGGTCCCAAGTTTGTGGCATTTGGCACAAGCAGTCCATCGTTAGTTGTTCCCGGTTAACTTAGTCTCGAAGTTTCGAAAAATTGACATCCGTGGAAATTTTGTCAAGTTTGCAATGGATTTTCAGAGGGCTAGCTACCCGGGTTTTGAGGCCGGGCAAGCACACATGATTAGTCGGTTTCGTTTACGTGGACACGAAAGTCAACTTCCCAAAACCTAAGTTTCTGTTGTGCTTCATTCTTAGACCTAATCTAAAAAAGCAAGTTGCCCATGTACACTTGTTCTTAGCCCAAATCCAAGCTAAGTCCACAATAAATAACTAGACTAAATCGAAATTGAGCCACACAATTTCAACTCGAAGATCCAAAAATAAATTCAATTTTGTATTTTTAAAGTCAAAATTAAACTCAAACCCAACCCATACAAACAAAGCTTATTGACTAACAAAGTATCAAACTACTGTCTCATGCCCTTTTTAACCAACTAGCTTTCTTCGTTGATCTTTCAACTTTCATGCTCAAGCAAGTTGGCTTCTTAAAAGTAGATATACAGACATTTTGATCTTTAATGAACCAAATCATTGAATGAATGTAGTTCATCAAATAAATGACAAAATGTAACACAACCAACCTCTAATAAAACCTTTTTGTGTGCTCCAGTACTTAATATTAGTGCGTGATGTATTGTACATCCACCAACAAATCTTTTCATCTTCAAACTTTTTCCAAACTTTGTTTTTCCACATGCATATGATGGAATATCTACTCATACTTTTGCTTTCATGCATTGTATATCAATCATCAACATACACAATTTTCATGGGCTTCCTTATTTGTCATTCTTTCTACTAATGTTAACTCTGTACTATACTATCTAAAACAACCAATATGAGCTCTGAAGCTAGGAAGATCGAATTCCGGTCTCACCACGGACTTTTAGGCGTCTTCCTCATAGTTGTGATGGTGTTTCGCCCTCTTTATACAGCGTATGATGAATACCGAATTCTCCAAGAGCACAAGGTTTCCCAGGAAGATAAGGCTGCACGTTCCAAGTCGCGGAATGTGCATGGACAAGAAATGAACGCGTCTGTTGCACATTGCGACTTGTTTCATGGTAAATGGATTTATGATAAGAAGTCATATCCTCTATACGAAGAGAGCGAATGTTCTTTCATGACGGCTGACTTCGCATGTGAAAAGTACGGCAGAAAGGACCTGAACTATCAGAACTGGCGATGGCAACCCCATGACTGTAATCTTCCAAGGTAATTTTGTGTTGACAGCAAATAAATCAAGTAGGTAGGTTTCATCTTTTTTATATTGTGTTGAAGATGGAATAAAACATTCTTTTATTTGTGTGATACTTGGTTACTTACCATATGTATATATCTATCAAGGTTCAACGGCGTGGCGTTTCTGAAGAAGATGACAGGAAAAAAGCTTATATTCGTGGGAGATTCGTTGAACAGGAATCAGTGGGTGTCAATGATTTGCTTAATAGACTCATCTCTTCCACCTTCATCACCCAGATCAGTAAATGTCACAGGCAATTTGTTTATCTTTGAGGCAAAGGTAAAGGTGCAAAAGTACTTATTGAAGTCTACTTTTCGTTGCAATGAACTCTATACACGTCGAATGAATTTTTATTGTTCACATGTTAAAGGACTACAATGCCAGCGTCGGATTCTATTGGTCTCCACATCTGGTCGAAAGTAATTGTGATAATCCAGTAGCTCATCGGCCAAGTGAACGTATCATTCGAGTTAAGGCAATTGAGAAGCATGCCAAGCACTGGACAGATGCAGATATTCTCATCTTTGGTTCCTTTTTGTGGTGGCTGGAGCCAACAAAGACACTCTTGTAAGTATAATTTGTGAAGTTTAACATTCTGAAGAAAATTACCCTGGACTGACAGTGAGAAACTTACAATGCATGAATTTGTTTGTAACTTAACATATTACGAGCAGGTGTTTCTGTAAATATCCCTTGATTGAAAGAAAATTCTACATGTAGCACAATTTATACTGATCTGATATTCTGATGTTGATTTAGGTGGGGATCATTTGGGAGTTCCGATGCAATATACAGAAAAGTAGCAATGAGGGAACGTATTTATGAAATGGGATTGAGTACATGGTCTGATTGGTTGGAAATCAATATAAACCATACGAAAACTAAGTTGTTCTTCATGAGCACTTCACCCAGCCATGAACGGTATGTACCAAATGCAATCAAACTCTTTTTATTTTCAGCCTTCTGAACTATTATTCCATGCATCGCAGGTCAAATGGTAAGAATAGAGAGCAAAATTGCTACGGTAGGACAGATCCGATATTCAGTGAGAGTTACTGGTCACACTCAGCAAATCGTAGTATGATGGAGGTGGTTGAATCGACAATACAAAAGTTGCAGAAAAGAGGGATAAGAATAGAATATCTGAACATAACACAACTGAGTGGTTATAGAAAAGATGCACATCCATCAATTCACAGGCTGTTTTTTCACAATATAACTAAGAAACAGTTACAGGATCCAAGAAGCTATGCAGATTGTGTACATTGGTGTCTTCCTGGAGTACCTGATATTTGGAACCAAATCATTTATGCTTACCTTATGAGATAATAATTCTGTGTAGTATACAATTTGTTGATGCTATAAACTACTTCTCATTTCTTGAATCAGATAATAAGAATAAGTGTAGCATTCTTCTTAGTGATCGTGTTAAGAAGGTTCATAGCCATTTACTGTAGGACTGATTCGAAGTTGCTAAGCATGCAAGGAGGTTACAAGCAGTTTTCAGCAATCACTTACCAGATATATAGAATAGAGTATGGAAGGATTAAGATATCATTATAAATGCCACAAAATTACAGGAATACAACAACAAATTCTGATATTTACAGATGATTTTTTTAGCACTTGTACTTCTACATTTACTGTAGGACTGATTTGAAGTTGCTAAGCATGCAAGGAGGTTACAGGCAGTTTTCAGCAATCACTTACCAGATATATAGAATAGAGTATGGAAGGATTAAGATATCATTATGAATGCCACAAAATTACAGGAATACAACAACAAATTCTGATATTTACAGATGATTTTTTTAGCACTTGTACTTCTACTATAGAAAATTTGGCCACCAGGTTCCAGGTTGCTCAGATCATCATAAGATGTATACTAATTAGTCGCTCCGAGTTCTACAGTGACTATTTCCTTTGATTGCTGCTGCTGCTGCTGCTCTTCCTCCTCTGGTACTTCTACTTCAACTGTGTCTTGAGAATATTGTTTACGGTATCTTAGTACCACCAAACACAAGAAAGCTACACCAAAAAGAAGACTGTTAACACATTATTAATCTTCACTATGTCAATTCTGATACCAGCAAGTCAGCAACTAATATAGCATTGTCCTTGCCATTTTTCAACTGAGAAATCTCTATATTTGATCAACGTTTCTCTCAGATATATGCACTTCACTAGTATTGGCTAATACTTCATTTACCATTCATTAGTCATCATTATATGCACTTGGTCAATGCAGGCTTTTTTTACCTGCAAAGATTCGTGTCCGAACTGATGTCAGGTTCCAAAAGGCAGACACAACAGATGCTGCCGCAATCTTTTTGTGCGTGCAGCTTCCCCAGGCTTGTACCACCCAACCTATCAAACGTTCAGCTGCACATCCAAAATAAATACGCTATTCGCTTAGCCAAAACGCTGGAACATGCTTCAATCCCCGAAAAAATGCTTTAATGCATGATTCACCAACCTTTGTTTGATATCTGAGCCGAGTAAGCAGTATATAATATTGGACAGCTAAAGCTAATGAAGAAACCTGCAGGATCCCACAAAATCAGAAAGTCAATTACAACTTTCCTTATCATTGTACTACTTTTACAAACTAGTTAAATCAATCTTTCAATTGATTTTTACCTAGTGCTAACAGCCTCCATAGGGTAATAAGATGGCCATATTCAGCTCCAAGAATCATAAAAGGAACCACCTTTTTCAAGATCAATTAATATAGTTGAGTTGATCAATCAATGTTGATATACAAATGGAATAAGAACACAACAGATTTGTAATTAATTACTTTAAGTGTCATGGATGGTTCTCCAGAAAATACTTGTCTTGTTTTAGCAACAAGAAGATTTGCTGCTGGAAGTATTAGCCTCCCAACTTTCAAGATATCTTCTTCTGTCAACTTGAACTCACTCTTAGACTCATTAGCAACATCCCTGTGATCAGAATTACAATAGACTCAATCTCCGTCTCATCGAAAACACTATTTATAACGAAAACATGATTAAGTTGAACTAGAAGTATGTACCTCGGGCGTAAGGTATTCGAGAAGAAAGACAAGCCCAAGAACAACAGTCCGACTTGAGACATAAACGAGAACATACTGGAAAATCGAAACATTTTCTTTAACTCAATCAAGAAGTAACATCAGATAAGGCAAGTAAAGTAACCACCAGAATAAAATCATACCTAAAATTAACACTCCTTGTAAAACAAGAGGAAATAAAACAGAGCGACCCAAAACCAAACCAGAGGCTCGATTTCGAGACGTCTCTCCACATGACCAAATCGCATACAAACTCTCCAATTCTATCCAAATTGCACCCTTCAGGACCATCATTCGTCTCTGAATCGAGCAAATTAACAAATTTAAATTCAAAACCTTATAGCAAAAGAGGCAAATGTGAATCATGTATCTGAATAAATCAAACATTTCAATGTCATTCATACCAGTGGATTGTGCAGTAACAACAATTGCTTTATCCTTCTTAGATTTACCACTACGCGTACGCCTCTTCTTCACCGGCTTGACCAAACCCTCGTCCTCAATCTCTTCCCTCACTTCTTGCTCGATCCTTCGCCTTGACGATCTTCGCGTATTCCTCGGAGAAGCAGAGCAATTCTTCTTGTTGCGTTTGCGATCAATTGATTCATTTTCGGCCAGGCGGGTTTTGGACCTCTTGTTTAAGGAAGGAGAAAGCATTAGAAGTTCGCGAAGTGGTGCGGTGTAAGGAGGCCTTGGAGAAATTGTGGAAGCTGGAGATGGAGTTGATAGTTTTGGAGATAAGGGGACTAAGTCGAGGGAAAGCTTTGGGATCGGTGATTCGCTGTAGTACCGGAGCTTGGACAGTCTCGAAGCGGATTTTGTTCGGTCCGATCGGTGCGAAGGTGGTGTTTCTTCCATTTGAGATATCTGCTGCTGCAAGTGATGATAACTGACAAAGGATTTTCTTGATTAGTAGCAGTGGATAGTGTGAGTTAGGCAATTTACTGATTTGTGCTGTGATGTTCTTGGTAACAAAGGAGTAGTAGCCGTTGGTAATACTTTTGAATCTTATGTGTGGGTCCCTGGTACTCACTTTTAACGGTAATGTGCAATAAAGACCTCAACTTCCTTTTAACATTATACTACTCCATAACTTTTGGGTTCTTAATGTTCACAATTATGGAGGAACATAAATTGTTACTATCAGTATGAAATCATGGACTGTGTAGTAGAGAATGATCCATCATTTATTTATATACATATTCCATACATGTTTATGTGAATTGTGAAGCGGTGTGAATCATTCTCCATCAAATGGTCTATGAATTAAATGATAGATCCGGTCTAGATAATGATTTTCCTGACCGATAATAATATTGAAGAAGTGAATATTAAAAAAAGTGAAAACGAGAAACTTTTCATGAAATATTGAAAGTACAATATTGACCTTTAAAACATGTCATCCCACATTTTGGTTGTAGTTATTATCTTTCAATTTACTTCATTTGTTTCGGGAAGGCGGGAATATCTTTCCGTTTACTTTATCGATCAACAAAATAAGAAAAGTGATTGATTAGAATAAAAAATAATAGCTTTTCATGTCGGGAATAGTTGGTTGATAAGATTGTAAATATGAGTGTTTTATCATTTTATGTGAGTGTTAGTTGAGTAGGATATTACTAAAAATAAAAATGAAAAGGTTCTGTTAACGAGGGACAGAGAAAGAATGTAGTATGCTGTTAAACAAGAATATGCCTTAGTTTTAGCCCTGATTCATAAGCCGAGCAAGTGATCGTAAGCCCTGATTCATGAATAATCAATTAACTTTTCCAGGCTTTCATGTTAACCATGAAAAGATCGAAGAAAGCATTAAAATTGTTCAACTTTTCAAAGTTGTAAACTGTTATGTTCTTGGAGAATCAAATGAATCCAGATGGACACAAGTCATAGTTCCCCTAATTGATGTTCAAAATGAAGCAGAACAAATGAACAATGTACTTCTAAAGGAATTCAATCTGCACCACAGTTCACAGATGACAAAGTCCCATAGATCATTTCTTGGAATGGCGCAAACAGAAAGCTTTTATCCTCTCGAGTCCTTCTTCTAGTATAACCAGTTCTACAGCATAACTGAGACGCAACCAATTCTTTAGCCCCACGCATGATCCTGCAGGAGAAGACAGATTCATTTCTCAATCTTAGCTGCGAAAACTATTCAAAATGCACTACACATTTCTTAAGATCGATCAGCGCTTTTTACCTGGCAAAACAAGAACAGATTCCTCCTTGGCTAGTTTGAACGCAAAGTCCAAATCATTCTCTATGCCTTCTAGCAATTCAAGATTTATCTTAACCTGCAGAACAAATGTTCATGAATAAATAATTCATTGAAAAATTTATTAATGTGAGTTACATCAACCAGGTTCTCTGATAACTATAAGCCTGAGATATCACTGATCAGTACCATTGTAGACATTGCTCCTTCAGGCTTGGATGTGCATGTTATTGCAGGAATTTCACTAACTTTGGCATAGCATACTCCTGCCACTTGTTTAAGTAGACTAACAGTTTCCGTAAAGAAAGTCTCCGTTGATCTCTCCAGAATTTCAGGAACAGCTCCCTGGAGATTTGATGTACAGCAGAATCAATGTAAATCAAGAATATAACAATCCATCATTGACGCCATACTTCCAAGAACTAGCCCTAATGCCCTATTAACGTGCAAGAACCAATTTAAGATCCACCAAATTTATGTAAAATGAGATAAGTTCACCAATGATGCACTTAAAACAAAAGGTTCACCAATAAAGAAAAATTTATGTTGTATAAGGACATACCTGAATGAAAGTGGCAGAGTCTGCTGTGATGTTAAGATAACTCTCCATGCATTTGACAATCTGCAAATTCGAAACTAGCTAAGTCATGATTAACAACACACAAAAATTTGGCACGATAGTCATCAGAAAGAGAAAATCAGAACTAGACCCCAGAGCTTTTGAGAATTCCATTGGGATCCATGGCAGCAATCCAACCAAGCCGCCAACCAGGAATGAGCCATCTTTTGGATATTGATCCTAGAGAAAGAACCGGAACTATCGACCCAAACACACCCATAGGTGTAAATTTATTGCCTCCATAGACGAGATGAGCATAAACTTCATCTGCAATAACAATAATTCCGAGCTTTTTCGCAGTCTCCGCAATCTGCAATGGAATTACCGCTTTCAAAAATTCAAAACTGTATTTTAACTATTATAGCCCTGTAAGGCTGTAACTATATATGGCTATGCAAGAAGGCTGTACATACTTAAAAGGGACAAGTCTAAGTGTTACAATTGTCCATTAGTGCATGTTTACAAATGATTCCGATTTCTTTAGAAGTGATTATATACTTCAGTAGGGATTCTCTAAGAAACACCGGTCTTATAGCTACCATAAAGTTGATTAGACACACTAGCAGCTTTATGCAACAAACATTCATTTCAATATGCAACAAGGAGTGACCATGGCAACCGTGTTATCATCTAGTTGCAACAAACATTCATTAAGTTGCAAATAGTCATTTAGTTGAGTTAACGTTCATGTGTGTAAGACTGTAACTAACTCCTAAAACCAAAGCAATTCATGATACACTTACCTTTTGCAAATGTTGGTATGTGTAAACATTTCCGCAGGGATTGCCAGGGTTGATTATAACCATAGCAACCGTGTTATCATCTGCTAGAGCTTCAACAGCATTGAGATCAACCTCCCATCCCTTATCCGGCAGAAGGTCAAAATGGCGGACCTGAAGATTGCTGAATGAAGCGCGTGCTTCATACAATGGATATCCTGGCCGTGGTAGCAATACATTGGCACCTGTTGGCTGTGCTAAGACAGATAGTAGAATTTCTATGCCATGATTTGCACCAGCAGTCAAACTAACATCCTCCTCGCACAACTCATAGGGAAGATCACCAGACAGGTACTCAGCAATAGCCCTGTCACATAATGAAGGTACAAATAGTTAGGTAGCAACTAGGATATATGTAATGCAGGTATATATATCATTGTTCAGGCGGTCTATGACTATGATACACTATGGTGGATCATTGTTGCCATCACTTGTTGTAGCGCGCAGTGGGTCCACTCCTACAGATCAATTTTTCCGATTAGCATAATCAGATGGCGACATTATTATCCTAATGTGCTAGGATGGTGGTTTATAGATTGGCACCTGTTGGCAGTGGCAACTGGCGGGGTCACTCGATCCAGCTCGACGTACCTCAACTTAGAATTAGTAGACAGGAGGGAGTACTATTGGACTTTGAATTACCTCAGAGGAAAGTACCAAGTATTCTATGTGCATAACTTTGCTCATTTTGTGCAGATAAATTATAACACTCCAAAGTTTCAATTTATGTTCATAAAGCATAAATGGATCGAGAACCATAATCATATAAAATAAAGTACACATTTCTTTTTAGGAATTTAACGTGCTTGCTCTAGCAATCTTATAATTGATGACTAATTAATTAAGAAGTATCTCGGTTAAAGAAATCTAAATATCGTTCCTTAAGAATAAATGCACCAAATGTTTTTGCATGTATTCGTTCCATTTTTCAGAAAAGAAATACTAATTATATATACATATATATAATTATATCCGATTTATATTTGGGTTGGTTGTTTAATTAAAGTAGATATTACATATGTTCTATTAGTAATTTCAAAATATTTACTTTATCTAGGATTTAAGAAATTAATTAAAAAATTATTTATCAGTAGTATTATGTTGATAAATTAGGAGGAGATGAATACAATAGTGATAAATTAGGAAATAAAAATAATAAAGAAATGGTAAGTGAGATGAAAACTTTATTTTTATGGCTTACTACTTTTCTTACAGAACGTAAAATAATCAGAAGTACATAACATAATGGAGGGAGTATATGATTATTAATACCTACAACATCGCAAACCTACTGTGACATTTGATTTTGGGTGTGTAGATTGACTTATAACTTAGAAGTAGTTGAGATAAAGTGAACTTTTTATTATGTGGCTCTGAATGAATGATGCACATAATATATATTTAAAAAAAGGTGAAAAGTTATATTTGTATTTGGAAAAATATAGATGGAAGATGTCATATTGGTGTGTAACACGTGGAATTAGTGAATTTCAAGAGAGGGGAATGAATGTTGGAGTGATTTGGGTACATGCTTGAATTGATTTTTTTCAACTCAAGTTGTGATTTATAGTACAAAACTTACATAAAAACTCAAAAACGTGTAGCCATACTCCCTAATGGTACAAGGAAGAAGACAATAAGTGGTAGCTGCAACAATATAATATTTTGTACTTCCAAGAAGCAAACATTAATGGTTCTGTACTAAGCCAAATAAATGCATGGTAGTTGTAAAGAAAATTAATGGTAAGCTAAGGAAGAAGAAAAAGTTTAAGCCAAAAATTACGAATTTTGCTGGGATTATGTACCTTCACCATCTATATTCTTCCATCCTTCCAATACACAAATTTACCATGAATTTATGGTGATGCTTAACTGAGAGAAGTTTAATTTTGTTACATATTTAACAATGTTTTTTTAATATTTAAAAAAAATATTGGTCTCAATTTAAAATTCATTTTAACGGCAGCTACCAAAAAATGAGACAAAACATGGCCACAAACGAGAGATACATTTTTGTTCTCTATAGAGCTTGACGAGTTTTGCTCAAGGTGTAAAAATGTAATGCAGCTTTTAGCTTTTATATGCCGTATTCACAATAACATGGTAACTCGTAAAGTTTGTATGAACGTCAATTAAGTATCGAAAAGAAAGAAACAAATGTGAGCAGGTGGCGGGGCATATATACCTCCTGGCAGCAGGGATGCCAGCAGCAGGGGCATATCCATTGAATTTGGCGGATCGAAGCGCAGCTCGAATGGCTTCGTCTGCAACATGAGTGGTTTTGAAACTCGGATAGGAAGAAGGATCGCCATGGCCGAGATGAATGAGTTGCCTGTGATCATCTTTGTTCAGATTCTGTTTTATGGTTTCAAGAATGTCTCTGATTGTGGGATTTGGTTCCTTTTGCGCCTTGAAACCCATTTTTCCTACTCTTTCCTCCATTTCAGTTTTCACTCTACTAACCTAAGATTCTTCTCTTCTGCACTTGTTCTACCTATACTGCTAAATGCCTAAATATATACTCTCAAGATTCACAGGTTTGATATGATTGGTTAACAAAAGTTACTATTTACTACCTTCATCAGTGTAATTAATTGGAATTGATGTTTCCAATGATTCATGAGATTCACCTCCTATATTTGATGTTTTCAATTTTTCACACATGTTAATGCATTTTTAGCCAACTCATAATTACAATTTTTTAACATTTTGAAAACATTTCATAAACCATCCATCCTAAAATATTTTCCTTACCAGATTAAATCCCGTCTAAATGAACAATTACATCTAGATTTAAATATATAATAAATTATTAACAATTACATAGAAGTTCAATGGTCAAACAATTTTAATTTAACTAAGGGCGATTTACATCTGACCACCTTTTTAGATAGTCCATAAACGTTTGGGTCCCTATCGTTTCATAATTTACGTTGAAGAATAAACTTTGAACTAAAACAAATAAATATTTACAACGAAGTTCAAAAGTCAAATTTGATGAGAGAGGGTGAAATATATTCATTTTCTTTTTTCTTTTCTTTAATTACTGTATTTTCTTTTTCCTTTTCTTTAATTATTGCATTGTATTATTCCTTTTCTTTATTATTTCTGAAAATTACAAACAAGTCCATCGTCTTCTCAAATAGAAGGGCTTTGAGTTTCCAAAAACCTCAAACAAATCCATAAAGTTTCAATCCATGTCAAAACACCTCAAGTAATTCAAAAATAGCTCCAAAATAGCTCAATCCATATTAAAAACAGCTCATATATGGAAAAGAAGCTCCAATCGGAGCTGTTAAAACAGCTCCAATCAGGAGCTGCTAAAAGAGCTCCGATTGGAGCTAATCGCAGCTGTTTTCAGCTCTGATTAGCTCCAATCGGAGTTGTTTCCGTAATCGGAAAATGAAAGAAGAAAAAAGAGAACATTAAGAAGAAAAGAGATGAAGATTAAGGTGGAGAATAAAAGGGATGAAGATGGAGAAGATGGAGATATAAAAGAAATATTTTATTTTTTATTTTTAATTACAATAATTAAAAGAAAAGGTTTATTTCTTAATAATTAGTATATATTTTTAAAGAAATGTTTTAATACAGGGGAAAAGAAGACATTTAACATAAAGTCAACTTTTTACCTGAAAATGGATCTCATCGTAAATTATAAAACGATAGGGACCTAATCGCTTACACACCACCTAAAAAGGTGGCTGGGTGTAAATTCCCCCTTAACTAAACACAAAACCTTCACAAGTTTTAATACAATATGCAAATTGGACACTAACTTAAAAACAAATTACATATTTACTCCAAATTTCAGAACCCTCCTAAAAAACTTGTTGTCACGCCCCAAAACCAAATCACTTTGACGCGATCGACCGTCTACGTGAGATGGGCTCACGTCAAGACGAAGCCTACTTTAATCCTCAAATACATCAAATATCTCATAGTAGTAAAAATAGAGCATCTAAATGTACTTTCCAGTAATTATAAAATTTACAAATCCTCAATTTCAACAACAACCACAGTACTACTACAAGTCACCCTATACAATACATCTTCATAGTACACAACATCTTCTATGTAATCTCACTACAAGTTCTTGCAGAAATCCAGCATCCGCCTACCTTCTTAACTCCAATGATCCATGTCCAAATCACTCACTAAATATCTGAAAGGGGTGTAAGGGTGAGCCTCATTGACACTACTACCGGATTAAGCAGAGTTTCAAAGATATATATATATATA
>JAYMSP010000897.1:0-39315 GCA_036897095.1 Plantago elongata | reverse complement strand
TATATATATATATATATATATACTATGAGGATTTTCTTGCCATTACTTAGTGGTTTAAAATCTTTCCTTTTGTCTTTCTTCAGCTAATATATGTTCTTCAAACATGTTGTTTAATTTTTTATGCTTGAGGCAGGTATGAAGACAATCATATGGAGCATTACTCATGCACACACACCGCGTTCTCAGGTAAGTGTGATCTCTTAGAGCTAGTATTTTTTTCGAAATTTTATCCTTGATCTATGCTGATATTTCAAGGATGTTTAGGTCTCACCTTCCACTCATGGAAACCCTCAACAGGTGGTTGCATCAGCTCCTTCAGGTTCTTCGGTAGCACAACAATTGAAGGGGATGAGAGAAGATGAGGTATATTGTTGATTACTATACTTGTATTCATGCACTGTGGTGGTCTTACTTCGAGTTTTGACAGGTCTGCAAAGCCTCTGGCGTTTTGAGGAGTGGTGTGCATTGCTTAGCACTCTTCAAGGAAAAGGAGGAAGAGAGAGAAATGGTCCACCTCTTCTCCAATATTTTGGCCATCATGGAAGCGCGGGATCTAATGGACATGTTCTCCTTGTGTATGCCAGAACTTTTTGATGGCATGATTTCTAACGGTCAGCTAGTCAGCATATTCTCCACTCTCCTCCAAAGCCCAAAAGTTTTTCGTCCCTTTGCCGATGTCTTAGTTAATTTTCTTGTTAGCAGCAAGCTTGATGTTCTAAAGCATCCTGATTCTCCTGCTGCTGTCCTTGTTTTGCATCTCTTCCGCCTGTTATTTAGTGCCGTTGCAAAGGCTCCTTCTGAGTGTGAACGTATTCTCCAGCCTCATGTTCTTGTTATCATGGAAACTTGCATGAAAAATTCCTCTGAAGTTGAGAGACCAGTTGGTTATTTGCAACTTCTTCGTACAATGTTTCGTGCTCTTGCTGGTGGCAAATTTGAACTTCTTCTTCGGGACTTGATTCCCACGCTTCTTCCTTGCTTAAATATGCTGTTGGCTATGCTTGATGGACCTACTGGTGAAGATATGGGGGAACTTCTGTTAGAGCTCTGTCTAACGCTGCCTGCCAGGTTAAGCTCACTTCTACCTCACCTTCCTCGTCTAATGAGACCTCTGGTTATGTGTCTCAAGGGAACCGAGGATCTCACCAGTCTTGGTTTAAGAACACTTGAATTTTGGATTGATAGCTTAAACCCTGATTTTCTTGAACCAAGTATGGCAAATGTCATGTCCGAGGTAATTTTGGCATTATGGTCTCATTTAAGACCTGCTCCATATCCTTGGGGTAATAAGTCTTTGCAACTTCTTGGGAAGCTAGGTGGACGCAACAGACGTTTTCTCAAAGAACCTCTTGCACTTGAATGCAAGGAAAACCCAGAGCACGGACTTCGATTAATTCTAACGTTTGAGCCTTCTACCCCATTCTTGGTACCACTAGATCGATGTATTAATCTTGCTGTGGCTGCTATCATGCAGAAGAATATTCGTGTAGATGACTTCTATAGAAAGCAAGCACTCAAGTTTCTTCGTGTGTGCTTGTCTTCTCAACTAAATCTACCTGGTCTTGTCAATGATGATGGATCAACATCTAGACAGCTTCTAGCTTCTCTTGGTTCTTCAGCTGATCCGACCTGGAGAAGGTCCGATGTATCTGATATGAAGGTAAGATGAATTGTATAATTGCTGGATATACTTCAAATTTTATCGGACTATCTGTTAAAATACATTGGCTGTTTTCATGGGTATGATGTGAATAGAACCATTTCTGTCTTGCTCTTTTTTAAAAATCCTTTCTATTTTTTTATTGATTCCATTTGAGCTTGTGCTGCAAGTAGTTCTATATGAAGCTTCACTTTGTCATATAAGATAATTTATTCTGTCAATCTGTGTAAAGCTGCTTTCAGTATATTAATATTCTCCTTGTTGGTGGTAACTGTTTATTATTTGCTGTTGAAATATTGGAGCGAATTGGTAACTTCATTTATAGATGGTAACTGTTTATTTTATACTGTTGAAGTACTGGAGCGAATAAGCAACTTCAGTTATAGATGGTAACTGTTTATTATTTACGGTTGGAATACTGGAGCGAATTGGCAACTTCATTTATAGATGGGCAATATGTGGTGCAGGATTGAGTTGTCTTTTTTCTAAGGAATAATTTGAATTCTTTTGGTACAGGGTGACCTAGGTGTGAAGACAAAAACTCAACTAATGGCTGAAAAATCTGTTTTCAAGACTTTATTGATGACAATAATTGCTGCAAGTGCGGAACCTGAGTTATGCGAGCCAAATGATGAATTTATTGGCCATACTTGTCGCCATTTTGCTATAATATTTCACATAGACAGCCCGGCTGCGCCGTCTTCAGTTGCAAGCACATCCCATGGTGGTCCAATGCTTGCATCCAGTTCTAATACAGGTACAAAGTTGAGGCAGAATCTGTCACTGAAAGAGCTGGATCCTTTAATCTTTCTGGACGCTCTCGTAGAAGTATTGGCAGATGAAAATAGAATGCATGCTAAAGCTGCACTGAATGCGCTTAGTATGTTTGCTGAGACGCTTTTGTTCCTTGCTAAAACCAAACATTCTGACCACATGATGACAAGAGGAGGACCTAGTACTCCTATGATGGTCTCGAGTCCTTCAATGAGCCCTGTTTATTCACCTCCTCCTAGTGTGCGGGTTACAGTGTTCGAGCAACTTTTACCAAGGCTTTTACATTGTTGTTACGGAAGCTCGTGGCAAGCACAGATGGGGGGAGTTATGGGGCTTGGTGCTTTGATTGGGAAGGTCACTGTTGAAGTTTTGTGTGTTTTCCAAGTGCGTATTGTCAGGGGTCTAGTGTTTGTTCTGAAGAGGCTTCCTACATATGCTACCAGAGAACAGGACGAGACTAGTCAGGTGCTCACACAAGTTCTGCGAGTGGTGAATAATGTTGATGAAGCAAATAGTGAAGTGCGCAGACAGAGCTTTCAAGGTGTTGTGGAGTACTTGGCATCTGAACTTTTTAATGCCAGTTCATCTGTCAATGTAAGAAGGATCGTGCAGTCTTCTTTGGCACTTTTGGCAAGTAGGACTGGGAGTGAAGTCTCGGAGTTACTTGAACCTTTGCATCAGACTTTGCTACAACCTCTGATTACACGTCCATTGCGGTCTAAGACTGTTGATCAACAGGTAAAACTGGATTTCTCATCTATTAATTTTTAATGTGCATGTACATACTTCCTCCAACCCATTTGAAACTATCGACGTTGTGTTGGAAACAGAGATCAAGATGTGTGGGATATTTATATATATTAAATAATGTTAATAAAGTTAACCTGCAAGGGTGGCCCAATTGGTTAAAATTGAAAAATAACTCCTGTCCGTACTGGGTTTAAATTCCAAGGGGACAAATTTGTGATCTATGCCTTGTCAGTTTGAGCTTGCCAAGCTAGATATGGATTACTTGTCCTGCATGGTGGGTGTACGTGTGTGTATATTGACGACCTAGAAGAGGGTGCACCTGTATTACACGATTTTGAGGAGGAGAATAAGGTGCAGTGGATTCTTGATGATAGTATTTCTAGTTACATGGTTGCTAAGTTAATTTATTTAATTTGCAGGTTGGCACAGTAACCGCTCTGAATTTTTGCCTTGCGTTGAGGCCTCCACTTCTGAAGTTGACATCGGAGCTCCTTAATTTTTTGCAAGAAGCTTTACAAATTGCTGAGTCTGATGAAGCTGGGTGGAATGTGAAATATATTAATCCGAAAGTAGCAACGTCATTGCATAAACTCCGAACTGCTTGCATTGAACTATTATGCACTGCCATGGCGTGGTCAGATTTTAAAAATAACAACAATGACCTGCGAGCAAAAATAATCTCCATGTTCTTCAAGTCATTGACAAGCAAGAATCCTGAAATTGTTACTGTTGCTAAGGAAGGACTGCGTCAGGTTATTGAATTTGATTGTTTATATATGTGTGCGCTTGTGTTTGCATTTTAATATCTATTTTAACTGATCCCACCATTCTATCTCTTAGGTAATTCTACAGCAGCGAATGCCCAAAGAACTTCTGCAAAGCAGCTTGAGGCCGATATTAGTTAATTTAGCTCATACAAAAAATCTCAGCATGCCTCTTTTGCAAGGTCTTGCACGGCTACTTGAACTTCTATCGAACTGGTTCAATGTTACTTTAGGTGGTAAGTTGTTGGAGCATCTCAAAAAATGGTTGGAACCCGAGAAACTGGCACTATGCCAGAAGTCGTGGAAGACTGGCGAGGAACCTAAAATTGCTGCTGGTTAGTGGTGATTAGTTGACATTTATATCATGTACGTATATGACATGAACATCTGTTTCTAGCTCCTATTCATCGTCTTGAATTGTTTTGCAGCTATTATCGAGCTCTTTCACCTGCTTCCATCTGCTGCTGGAAAGTTCCTTGATGACCTTGTAACTCTGACTATTGACTTGGAAGCTGCTCTACCACCTGGACAATTTTATAGTGAGATCAACAGTCCATATAGGCTGCCACTTACGAAGTTTCTCAATCGGTACCCCACAGCTGCTGTTGATTATTTTCTTGCACGGTTATGTCAGCCCAAGTACTTCAGGAGGTAATGCAGATAAAATCAATCTAAGGCCTAAGTTCATGGGATTTGTGTTGTTTCCTCAATAGTATTCTATTTGAACTATCCAGGTTTATGTATATAATACGATCTGATGCCGGCCAACCTTTGAGAGAGGAACTAGCAAAGTCTCCGGAAAAGATAATTGCCAGTGCATTTCCTGAATTTTCACTAAAACGCGAAGCAGCTCAAGGATCTTCCAATCCTACTAGCACAGTAATGGTTGACGAAAGCCTTGCTACTCCTAAATCAGAAGATTCTCTTCAACCAGTTACCACATCGAGTGCAACATCAGATGCTTATTTTCAAGGTCTTGCTCTAGTAAAAACTCTTGTTAAATTGATGCCTACATGGTTACAGAGCAATCGTCTAGTCTTTGATACACTGGTTCTGTTGTGGAAGTCTCCATCTCGATTGTCCCGTTTACAAAATGAGCTGGAATTGAACTTAATGCAAGTAAGTAAAATGACATCTAGTGCAGTAATCTTACATTACATTGTTTGCATCTGGTTCATCTTTGTTAATATTGTGGCTTTCCATGAAGCATGCCTTTGTTCCCCAAGTAAAACACGTTATCAACCAAAAAGAATATGTTCTAGCATGAAACATAATGTTCTGAATCTTCTGATTTGAGTGCGTCAGCTGTTATGCATGATATGCACTTATATCACACAACAACTTATGATAGGAAGAGCTTTTCCATGGTTCCATTTTGAAGCACAAGTGTTTCTCATGTCAACTTTTCTAGCTCAAGTATTGGCATATCTCATACCAAATTATATGGAGTATTTCCTTCTTGCATTTTGTATTTATGTATTTTGTTAGTAGATACTGTTTAGAAAAGAAACCAATTTACTGCTGGGGAAGATCACAAGCTTCAGCCTAAACATTCTTTAGTTCACTAAAAACCTCCAGTGTTGAATGTTTGATGTTTGAAGTTGAAAACTTGTAGTTGTAAGTAGTAAACTTGGCAGCCTTTCCATGTCCATGAAGAACAAGTCCTATAAAAGACCTAGTCAGTATCTTTTATTTCAGAAAAAGTATCATCAGAGATTCTCAGTTCCATTTATACTCAAATTAGGAACTAGAAAGGTCATATGTTTAACCCTTTTCTCCTACATCTTAGTCTATCTTTGTTTTCTTTGATAACTGCTTGTTGTTTGAGGAAAGAATAGGGCAGAATTTTCTCATGTTGAAGTTTTGCTAGTTACACAATTAATATGATCTTTATCATTCGTTTGTGTTATTTGGCAAACCATTTAAATTCTGACTACATTTGCAGGTGAAAGAAAGCAAGTGGCTTGTAAAATGTTTTCTGAACTACTTGCGGCATGACAAAATGGAGGTTAATGTGTTATTTGATGTTCTCTCCATCTTTCTGCATCAGACTCGTATAGATTTTACCTTCTTAAAAGAGTATTACATCATTGAGGTATGTTTGCATTGTATAAATTTTGACTACTATCTAGTAGAGTCAATGTCACTCTTTATTAGCTTTTTTTATCCTTTATTAACCATGTACCATTTTGTCCAACAGGTTGCCGAAGGCTATCCCCCTAACTTGAAGAAAACATTGCTACTTCATTTTCTAAATCTTTTCCAGTCAAAAGAATTAGGTCATGACCATATTGTGATTGTGATGCAAATGCTCATTCTTCCATTGTTAGCTCATGCTTTTCAGAATGGCCAAACTTGGGATGTGGTTGATGGACCTATTATCAAGACTATAGTTGACAAATTGCTTGATCCTCCAGAAGAGGTAAATGAATAAATATTTTCTGCTTGAATTTGTCCACTTGGGATTCTCAGCTATCACATTTCCCTGGCCGAAGTTGGTGTGACTGTACTAGATCATATGTCTAATTGTATAGCTTCAACTGTTTTTAAATTTTAAGATTGTGTTGCAGTTTACAAAGCATATTTCTGGCGCACTTAGATTTTGGAAAATGGCTCAGGGAAAAAACCTCAATTCTTTTTCAATTAGGAAAAAGATTACAGTCTGAGTATTATTGATGGTATCAATTTGATATGCAACACTTCAGCATTAGTTCTAATTTTGTCAGACCTCTAATGGATTTAATTCTTTAATGTTGATATAAATTTACTGGTTCTGAAACAAAGACATGTTTGGATTGTATAATATACGAACATTATATACAAATGTGTAGGCTGTGTCGACCCTAATACTCCCTTGGACAGTCAATCTGAGTGTAGCCTTCATAAGGTGAATGGCATTCTCTCAGGAACAGATGCACACCTTCTCACGGCAAACACTCCCAGCTGTACTTCTTGTGAACTACCAAAACAAAATTGCGATAACTTCCCCTTGTAGCTATTAGGGCTGACACTTTGAGAATTGCTTTATAGGCCTGCCTTAGTATTATTGCAGACTATCACGGACTTTTAATGTGTGAAATGGAGTGTACAAGTCATTTGACCACTTTGCACAGGCGACAGGCCATATGCTGCGAGACTCGAGTTCTGGGTTCAATTGCTATTTTGTTAGATTATTTTTCAAAACGAATGAAGTTCTCGATTCGAGATGTTTCTTCTTGATTGTTGCCTTGGTCACCTAATTAATATAATCTTTTACATTTTCAATACTTCTTTTTAAATATAATTGCATATTTTATATATTATCAATGTGGCGCTCACTTTCCATGTCAACAATGGTAACTGCTCCAGAGCCACCACCTTTTAAGACATTGTTAAAAGCTTACTTTTTGCTTCTCTATTGATCATAGTTCATTTGTAATTGAATTTCCCAGATATCTGCCGAGTATGATGAACCCTTGAGAATTGAGCTTCTTCAGCTTGCTACCCTACTTCTCAAGTATCTTCAAAATAACCTTGTTCAGCACCGGAAGGAACTCATCAAATTTGGTTGGAATCATCTCAAGCGTGAAGATAGTGCTAGTAAGCAGTGGGCATTTGTCAACGTCTGCCACTTTCTGGAAGCATATCAAGCCCCTGAAAAAATTATACTGCAGGTGCTTTGATAAGTCTTATCACTATAATTTAGTACATTTTTCCTGCTGTTGCCTTTTTTCCCTATGTTCTATTATGCAGTTTGAGTTTAAATTAGAGATGCCATGAATCTAAAGTGGATAGAGTAGACGCCCCCCACCCCCCATCCTTCCTAGGAGGAAGTTGTTCACTTATGAAAAAGAATTAGTAAATGATAGGAAGAATGAATATAAATTGTAAGTGGGTGTTAAAAGTCTGAGGGAACAGATAAAATTATGAGAGGAACAAGTGAATCGATAATTGAATGTTGCTGGTGGAATTGCAGAAGCTAGTGCCACTTACCTGATAGTCTTGCTTGTATGAATTTGTGCAGTAGCAAGCTTCCTGTGAATTATTCATGTTTTTTAAAATATATGCATGATATTACCTTACAAGACTAACGTATTTTTCAAATACCTCAAGTCACATCCAGACTTACATGGGGTGCGGTTTCCAGGAAATCTGATTTAAGCTAGAAAAGAGAGTAGGATTAGGAAAAAATTGATGCAGGGCACTCCTTTAGATACTCTATGGCAGGAGTTTGGTTTTGCTTGTCCATATTGATTGGTACTAATAGCTTTGATTGGGTACAGGTTTTTGTTGCACTTCTGAGGACCTGCCAGCCTGAGAATAAGATGTTGGTCAAACAAGCCCTTGACATACTTATGCCAGCCCTTCCCCGACGATTGCCCATTGGTGATTCGCGCATGCCAATATGGATACGTTACACTAAGAAAATTTTGGTTGAGGAAGGTCACTCTGTACCTAATCTCATTCACATATTCCAACTCATTGTCCGCCACTCGGATATATTTTATGGATGTAGAGCACAGTTTGTACCTCAGATGGTGAACTCTCTCAGCCGCCTAGGGCTTCCATATAATACCACATCAGAGAATAGGCGCCTTGCGATCGAACTTGCTGGATTAGTTGTCAATTGGGAGAAACAAAGACAGGGTGACCTGAAGAAAGGTGTGAATGGTGAGGCCACAGGTCAGACTACTGATGGGCTGAATCATACATCTACTGGAGGGGATCCCAAGCTTTCTGGCGATGGAACTACATATTCTGAAGATTCAACTAAGAGAGTAAAGGTTGAGCCAGGTCTTTCATCTCTTAACGTCATGTCCCCTAGTGGTGCATCTTCGATCCCCAATATTGGAACTCCTGGATCGTCTGGGCAACCTGATGAAGAGTTCAAGCCTAATGCAGCAATGGAAGAGATGATAATCAATTTTCTCATAAGAGTATGTCTCATCTTATCTGATACCAATGTGTGCACATTGTTTACTTTCCTAGAATATCTTCAGTACATTTGTAATTTGTCTGAAAATCACTTGTCTCTTTATCAATCAAGATTTTCTTTCTTGAGCCTTGACTTCTTCCACCCCTCCCTATCAGTTCCTTGGCAAGAGTCGCGTTCTGCTTACAAGTGGCTTCTTTTAGTAATTCTGGACGCTGGCTCATGTTGCCTCGTTGATTTTTCCCTTACCAGATTAGTGGACATAGTTCTGAAGTCTCGTTTGCTCAACTATGCCATCCATACTTGTGATCTCAAATGGCTGTTGATATGATTCATTTTGTTTTGTGCTCCTTTTTGGTGTTCAATTATGACTGATGAATTTGTTTATCCTTTGCTTTTCTTTGAACGACCTACACGTTTTTCCGTTTGTCTGGGAATGAGTTTTTAGGCTTTCAACATGGTTGCTCATTGTGGAACTTAAATCTTAAATTGAAACCAACGACAATTGAAGATGCTGGCACTTTATTCTGCTTTGTATGTTTCACGTTTGGAACCCCATGGGCTTGCTTTATCCACTATGAGATTTCTCTCATGTGTGGCTCCTGATTTTCTGTGCAGGTAGCACTAGTAATGGAGCCAAAAGACAAGGAGGCGAGTATTATGTACAAACAAGCTCTAGAGCTTCTTTCTCAGGCTCTGGAAGTGTGGCCCACTGCTAATGTCAAATTCAATTATTTAGAGAAGCTGCTCAGTAGTACTCCATCATCTCAATCAAAGGACCCTTCTACTGCTCTAGCCCAGGGTTTAGATGTAATGAACAAGGTTCTCGAGAAGCAGCCTCATTTATTTGTGCGAAACAACATCACTCAGATTTCCCAAGTATGTGTCTTTGCAGTTCATCTTTTTGTTGCCTACCTTTCTAGACCAAGCGAACTCTTGCTGACGTTCATGTACATTTTTGTAGATCTTGGAACCGTGTTTTAAGTTCAAAATGCTGGATGCTGGAAATTCTTTGTGTTCCCTGCTGAAGATGGTCTCCGCTGCATTTCCTCCTGAAGCAGTCAGCACACCACAAGATGTGAAGATGCTTTATCAAAAAGTTGAGGAGCTTGTACAAAAGCATCTTGCTGCAGTTGCTGGTTCTCAAACTTCAGCAGAAGATAATTCTGCTAGCATGATTAGCTTTGTTCTTTATGTCGTCAAAACCTTGGCAGAGGTGCACAAAAACCTTGTTGATCCTATCAATTTGGTTCGTGTCCTTCAACGTCTTGCAAGAGATGTGGGAATTTCTAGTGGTTCTGGTTCAAGACAAGTACGTTTCTGCTGTTTGATCTGTTATATCTGTTTGTATCATATAGTTATAACTTTGTTTGAGCTAATTCTTGGCCATCTTACATTAATTCAAGCCAGCCGAAGAATATGCAAATGCCATTTCTACCTGTGCACATCAATATCATTTATAATCTTACTGCATGCATGTCCATATGCTTCTGCTGATTATTACCTCATATTCACTCGTCCAGGTTCAGAGAGCAGACCCAGATTCTGCTGTCACTTCCTCTCGTCAAGGTGCTGATGTAGGAGTTGCTATTACAAACTTAAAGTCTGTTTTGAGACTAATAAGCGAAAGAGTCATGACGAATATTGATTGCAAAAAATCTGTCATGCAAATTCTGAACTCTTTGCTATCAGAGAAGGGCACTGATTCTTCTGTGCTTCTCTGTATTCTTGATGTAATAAAGAGATGGGTTGAAGATGAATTTAAACCTGGAACACCTGCTACTTCTAGTACATTTCTTACTTCAAAGGAAGTTTTATCATTGTTACATAAGCTTTCACAAGTCGACACGCAAAACTTTTCTCCTAGCACTACAGAAGAATGGGACCAGAAGTATCTTGAGCTTCTCTATGGACTTTGTGCTGATTTAAACAAGTATGTAAATCTACATTATATATCTTTCTGTAAATACTGCAATATATACCTCACAATGTATGTACTTATTTGGCTTACAGATTTTCTCTTGTTCTACGTCAAGATGTGTTTCTGAAAGTTGAGAGACAGTTCTTACTTGGTTTAAGGGCAAGAGATCCTGAGATGCGGAAGAAATTTTTTGCTCTTTATCATGAGTCACTTGGTAAAACATTGTTTCAGAGACTGCAGTACATTATTCAAGTTCAGGATTGGGAGGCTTTAAGTGACGTCTTCTGGCTTAAGCAAGGACTCGATCTTCTTTTGGCTATATTAGTTGAGGATAAACCTATTACACTGGCTCCAAACTCTGCAAGGATCCCTCCCATCCCAGTTCCTGGTTCAGTTCCTGACTCTACTGGATTGCAGCCAATGGCTATTGATATTCCTGAAGAGTCTGAGGAAGCTCCAATCAGTCTTGACAGTCTTGTAATGAAGCATTCTTGTTTCCTTAATGAGATGAGCAAGCTTCAGGTATATTCGTGCTTGTGATCGTTTCTATTTTTGCCGATTAAGCAATCTGTTCTGTCTTGTTGTTTGTTTAATCTTTCTCAATATAACCAGGTGTGCTCTCAATTTGAAATAATTGTTCTTGAATTAACACTACCCTTTTAGTTTCTGTAGTGTCAGTATAATTGTGACTGATCATTCTTCATTCATGGTATATATGATTTATTATTCTTGTGGTCTAATTTGTGCTCTAGGTTTCTGATCTTATTATCCCACTGAGGGAACTCGCCCATACGGATGCAAATGTTGCATATCATCTGTGGGTATTGGTATTTCCAATTGTTTGGGTAACATTGCAGAAGGAAGAGCAAGTTCAATTAGCTAAGCCTATGATAGCTCTTTTATCAAAAGATTATCATAAGAAGCAGCAATCACATCGGCCAAATGTTGTACAAGCACTTCTGGAAGGGCTTCAATTAAGTCACCCGCAGCCACGTATGCCCAGTGAATTGATCAAGTACATAGGAAAGACATATAATGCATGGCACATTGCATTAGGACTTCTGGAAAGTCATGTAGTGTTGTTCCAGGGTGAGGCGAAGTGTTCAGAGTCTTTGGCTGAGCTTTACCGGTTGCTGAACGAGGAGGATATGAGATGTGGTTTATGGATGAAACGGTCAGTTACAGCAGAAACAAGGTCTGGTCTTTCACTTGTCCAGCATGGATACTGGCAACGGGCCCAAAGCCTCTTTTATCAAGCCATGGTGAAGGCAACTCAGGGAACCTATAACAATAATGTGCCAAAAGCCGAGATGTGCCTCTGGGAAGAGCAGTGGATTCATTGTTCAACACAACTTAGCCAATGGGACGCACTCACTGAATTTGGCAAGCTTGTCGATAATTATGATGTACTGTTGGATGGTCTGTGGAAGCAACCTGATTGGGCATATCTAAAAGATCAAGTAATGCCAAAAGCACAAGTGGAAGAAACGCCAAAGCTTCGTATTATCCAGGCATATTTTGCACTTCATGATAAGAATACAAATGGGGTGCAAGAGGCTGAAAATATTGTGGGAAAAGGCGTTGATCTAGCTTTGGAGCAGTGGTGGCAACTACCTGAAATGTCAATTCATGCCAGAATTCCTCTTCTGCAGCAGTTTCAGCAACTAGTTGAAGTCCAAGAATCAGCTAGAATCATTGTGGATATAGCAAATGGTAGCAAACTTGCTGGAAATAGTGTAGGTGGTGTTCATGGGGGCTTGTATGCAGACCTCAAGGATATCCTTGAGACTTGGAGATTGAGAACTCCTAATGAATGGGACAATATGTCTGTCTGGTATGACCTGCTTCAATGGAGGAACGAGATGTATAATGCAGTAATAGAAGCGTTTAAGGATTTTGGCAATACAAATTCATCACTGCATCATCTTGGTTTCCGAGATAAAGCATGGAATGTCAATAAGCTTGCCCATATTTCCCGCAAGCATGGGTTACATGACGTTTGTGTTAATATATTAGAGAAGATGTATGGCCACTCTACAATGGAAGTGCAGGTGAAGTATACGTGCCCATCTTTATCGTACTTTAGTTTTTCCATGTTTGTTCCCTATTCTCCCTGTGAAACTGGTGCTACATCAGTAGTTCTGTGTCTTTGCGGTTTTCTTTTGGTTTTAATTTCCAAAGCATAAAAATCTATGTTAATACTCTGCAGGAGGCATTTGTGAAAATAAGAGAACAAGCAAAAGCATTCTTGGAGATGAAAGGAGAGCTAACCAGTGGTCTTAATTTGATCAATAGTACTAATTTGGAATACTTTCCTGTCAAACACAAGGCTGAGATATTTCGCCTTAAAGGAGATTTTCTGCTGAAGCTTAGTGACTGTGAAGGTGCCAACCTCTCATATTCAAATGCTATCAACCTCTTCAAGAACTTGCCCAAAGGATGGATCAGTTGGGGAAATTATTGTGATATGGTATGTAGATCTTAGTATTAACAATGTTACTTTTCTTGCTTAAGTGCTTATTCTTCTCTCTGTTTTGCGCAGGCCTACAAGGAGACCCATGAAGAAATTTGGCTTGAATATGCTGTGAGCTGCTTCCTTCAGGGTATCAAATTTGGGGTGTCAAATTCTAGGAGTCACCTGGCCCGTGTTTTATATCTTCTCAGCTTTGACACTCCTAGTGAAGCTGTTGGGAGGGCATTTGATAAGATCTTGGACCAAATTCCTAATTGGGTGTGGCTTTCTTGGATTCCGCAGCTTTTGTTATCACTACAGAGGACTGAAGCTCCACACTGCAAGCTAGTTTTGCTTAAAATTGCTGCCGTATATCCTCAGGTGAATGTCAAGTATATAGTATGAGCATTTAATACCCGTTTGAAATACCTCACTCTTGCTTCACCTTGAGATATGCGTCTACTACAAGTTAAACCTTCCTTATCTATTGATCATACAAATCGAACTTTAAACACCAAGTACAAATTCAACTTATTGTCTTTCGAATTTTTAGTCAAACTCCAAAAACAAAGTCTATACTTACCCAGATGCAGTGATAATTTATATGCTGATCATATTGATATCATCTTCATTTAAATTACAGGCACTGTATTACTGGCTTCGCACATACCTTCTCGAACGTCGTGATGTTGCAAATAAATCAGAGTTCGGTAGAATGGCAATGGCTCAGCAAAGAATGCAGCAAAATGCCGCTGCTGGTGTTGGCGGAGCTGGGTCCATGGGCTTACCTGATGGAAGTGCGAGAGGGACTGCCCAGGTTGGTAGCACATTGGGCTCTGATAATCAGCTTCATCCAGGAGCCCAATCTGCTGCAAGTATGGGATCACATGATGGTGGTGGTTCTCAGTTGCAGGAAACTGAGCGAGGAACTGCTGCTGATAGCAACATGCCTTCAGGGAATGAACAAGCTCTGCATCAAAGTTCATCCAGCAATGATGGGCCTCAGAATGCAATGAGGCGTAACAGTGCCATGGGTTTGGTTGTATCTGCTGCCAGTGCATTTGATGCTGCAAAAGACATCATGGAGACTCTTAGAAGTAAACACACCAATCTGGCCAGTGAACTAGAGGTAGTTTGTTTTGTCTCTATTGAAATATGTGATATGCCTGTTCAGTTATGGGATACCCCCGCCTATTTCTATGTTCAGTGATAGAACCATTCATTGCTGCCTATTCCTTTGAACTAGAAAGTACTACAACTTACAAACTGACCATTTTAGATATGCTTGCAAGTTACAATATCATCCGATAGCTTTTGCCATAGGCTGCCAGCTACTGTGATCTTTGAGAATATATCATTCAATTAAGATCATCAATTTAACATTTCAATAACATTCTTTCAGATTCTACTAACAGAAATCGGCTCAAGGTTTGTTACATTGCCTGAGGAGAGATTGTTGGCTGTAGTTAATGCTTTACTTCACCGGTGTTACAAGTACCCAACTGCGACTACAGCAGAAGTTCCCCAATCTCTCAAAAAGGAGCTTTCTGGTGTTTGCAGAGCATGCTTTTCTGCAGATGCTGTGAACAAGCATGTTGATTTTGTGAGAGAATACAAACAGGATTTTGAGCGTGATCTTGATCCAGAAAGTACTGCAACATTCCCGTCTTCACTTGCTGAATTAACGGAAAGACTGAAACGTTGGAAAAATATCCTCCAGAGCAATGTTGAGGATAGATTTCCAGCTGTTTTGAAGTTGGAGGATGAAAGCAGGGTATTGCGAGACTACCATCTTGTTGATGTAGAAGTTCCTGGGCAGTATTTCGCGGATCAGGTATCAACGTTACTCGGAATGTTGTGAACTTTGTTATATATTTTGGTACAGTGTCCATCTTCTACATTCAACTAATCTTCTTATCAAGCACTTATAACTATTTGTCCAGTATACTGTTAGTTGGTTTCTTTTGGTATCTGAATTCGCCCCATCTTGGAAAGCACCCGGAAATTTTATTCAGTATACTGGTTATCAGAAATGTGTAATGTGAGCATGTAGGGACAGTAGTTGTGTGTAACCATTAGTTGCGTCAATCTAGTTGCTTGAGATTCTCAAAAGGTTAGTTCAGCATCACTGCCATCACAGATACCAATCATTGTTGCCGGATTGACATATCTCGGTTTGTCTATCGTGGAACATTGGTAAAAGTTAATTGACGTAAGAACTCAATGACCAGTAAAACTCATACAAGCATATTTCTGTTTTACATTCTGTGAGTAGCAGCGAAACCTTTCTCACAATCCAAGCTAAAATTTTCATTATAATATAAAGAACCTTGAAGCCTTGACTTGGGGTGGTGTAGGCAACCGGGATTGCGATAATTGGAGTGATACTTCAAATCTGATTTGTTATGATGCAAGTGTTTTTCTTTTTAGGGTGTCATGATTTTCCTCCTGTTATTACTTATTAGTCATTGAACCGAAAAGCATTTGGTGTTGCGTTGGTGGATGATCAGTAGGACTTTCATGTGTGTTTGTGAAAGAATGAGTCTGTTCGGAGAACTTATTGTGGATTAGTAATGCCCCCTTTGTGAAGTTCATAATTGTGGACTTGCGATAAGTTAGAACAGTTAGAAACACTAAGCCTTTTTATACATTAGACAAGTAGACCCTTCAATCTTATCATAATCAAGTTTCTTTGTCTTGTGAAGCTACATGACACAGTTCTAGAGATGATATTGATTTGTTCTAATCTCAATGAATATGAATGTTACTTTTATGTTGTCAGGAAGTTGCACCTGATCATACGGTGAAGTTAGACCGGGTGGGAGCTGACATCCCGATCGTTCGAAGGCACGGTAGCAGTTTCCGGCGTCTGACGCTCATGGGTTCGGATGGCTCTCAGCGGCATTTTATAGTTCAGACGTCCCTGACTCCTAATGCGAGAAGTGATGAAAGAATTTTACAACTTTTCCGTGTAATGAACAAAATGTTTGATAAGCACAAGGAATCACGACGGCGTCACATTTGTATTCACACTCCAATTATCATACCTGTGTGGTCGCAGGTACGGGATAATTTTGCTTTGTCTGTTTTATGTCAAGTTTGTTTATTGTTTATCTATTTCTTCAATTGTGGAATTCAACTTGTGCTGTAACATTTTTTTCTTGTAAGAAGCATATTGAGTGGGAATCTGCCTTTTTGTTTATGCTACAACTGACTCCTGGCTTTCTTTTCGAATTCTTTTATAGGTTCGGATGGTGGAAGATGATCTGATGTATAGCACCTTCCTGGAAGTATATGAGAACCATTGTGCTAGAAATGACCGAGAGGCAGACTTACCTATTACATTTTTCAAGGAGCAACTGAACCAAGCAATATGTGGTCAAATATCACCTGAAGCTGTTCTTGATCTTCGTCTTCAAGCTTATAGTGAGATTACAAAGAATATCGTGACAGACAGCATATTTTCACAATACATGTACAAAACATTGCTAAACGGAAATCATACATGGGCATTCAAGAAACAATTTTCTGTCCAGCTGGCTCTCTCCAGCTTTATGTCATACATGCTCCAGATAGGAGGAAGGTCCCCAAACAAGATTCTGTTTGCAAAGAACACAGGAAAGATATTTCAAACAGACTTCCATCCAGCATATGATGCAAATGGCATGATTGAGCTAAATGAACCAGTGCCATTCCGCCTCACTCGGAACTTGCAGGCATTTTTCTCTCATTTTGGTGTGGAAGGTCTTATTGTGTCTGCTATGGCTGCAGCTTCACAAGCTGTTGTTTGTCCGAAAGTAAGTTCGACAATAGCTATTACCATCCCTTTTTCCTATTCTTATAGGATTAGCTTCTTAAATGCATGTGGTTCTTGGGATATAAAGCAAGCGGGGTTTGTTTCATGTGTTAAGAAAGATTTGCAGTTATATCTTTTCCTACATTGAGGTAGGGGCTATCATACACACCTTATAGAGTCACTAATAAATGTCTCACGTTCCTTGCTGCAGCAAACTCAACATTTGTGGCATCATTTGGCTATGTTTTTCCGTGATGAATTGATATCTTGGTCTTGGAGAAGACCTCCCGGAATGCCTCTTGCTTCCATTGGAGGTGGTAGTTTGAATAATGCCGACCTCAAAATAAAAATCACTACAAACGTGGAGCATGTTGTAAGCCGGGTTACTGGAATAGCCCCTCAATCCATCTCTGATGAGGTATATATATATATATATATATATCATCCCCTTTATTGTACATGGGTTTCAGTCCTCGTATAATTTTTGGTCCTGATTGAATGATTCGTTGATGAAATAGGAGGAAAATGGTATGGATCCACCGCAATCTGTGCAGAGGGGGGTAGCTGAATTGGTTGAAGCAGCTCTGACTCCCAGAAATCTTTGCATGATCGATCCGACATGGCACCCATGGTTTTGATGGAGACTCAAAAGCTAAGCTAGCCTAGTTAACTTTTGTATAGTTTACTCCAGGATGGGAGCCTGGTGGTATTAGTTCATATAACAGTATAGTATTTAGAACTTAGAAGTTTATTTTGTAGTTAGTTTTGCCTTCAACATGTAAATAGCAGTGTTATTGTTGTTTCTGTGACTGTAGCAGCTATTGCGCCATCTGGGAAAATATCCATGGCACTGTTTTAACATTGGAACAATAATTATTTGCTTTGTAGGATCATAAACTTATGCTTAGTTTGAAAACATTTCAGCCATTTACTTTTCATGTGATGTGTTCTACTTTTGGCCTTGGCTTCCATTATGAAATTGCATGTTTAATGTTCCGTGAGTTATCTTTTTATATAAAACTATGAATATTTCGTTATTTACTTTTCTGATCCCCATATTTTTGTAAATGATCCTGCACTAGTGCGTGCATGGACCGGATCAAATCCTACTTGAATTTTGGATTGATCAATTGATCCGATCCAAATTTTACAATTTTGCGAAATTCGAATCCGATCTGATTTAACACTAACACAAGCCATCCAAATCCAATTCTGCATCTTTCCAACATAAATTTTCTAGGACGGAGAGTATAATTTTTTTTAAATATATTTCGGAATAAATGGACTAATCCGCTTCAATCTGAAGCCGCTGCATCGGATTGGATTTTTGGACTTCCAGTTTGATTTTTCGGATTCGGTTTATACTCACTCTCTATTTTTGTACCAAGTGGTATATACTTTGGCAAACTTGCAACTCTAACCTGGAGTCGTGAAAACATCTATCGCACATACAAGTTTGTCATACAAAAATTATGTAAAACCTACACTAGAATAGAACAAGTTGAAGAAAACTGACTTCATTACCAGAGTAAGATGGATTTACAACATCTATCTCCAAGAAGAAACAGATAACAGAATGTCTGTAGCAGTAGCAGGTACAGCAGAATCTAATTTAAAAAACAATCATCAAAACAAATGGTGTCACAAGAAAGACAACCATAGCTCAAAAGAATCATCACTAATCCCCCCCAATCAATCAACCAGGGAAGCCAATCTCTAATATCCTATGCTTATGCAGATGCAGCTTCTTCTTCCTCAGCTTCAATCTCATCTTCACTGTTGTAAACAAACCTGATGTGCTTTCCAGTAAACTTTGGCAGCCCAACACTCATCATGCTAATCCCTTCACAAAGCTCATCAAGTATCTTACAGTTATCACCTGCATACTCTTCTTCCTCGTCATCTTCGTACTCGTCATCCTTATTGCTCTCTTGATCAACGAAATCCTCGTCCTCGTCTCTAGTACTGCTAGCATTCACCTGCATCGACCAGATCGACGCCGCTTCGTCCTCGTCATCAGTGCTAAACTTCTCCAGCCCTTGATATGTCACCACAGACGAAGCATCGGATAAGTCCGATTTGTTCGAATTCGATTTCTCTGAGAATTCTAACATCAGTGACCTTGTCACCATGTCCTCAGATTCCACACCTTCTTGTTTCATCTCACTAACCATCTTCTTCACACAGCCACACAAACAATCAGAAAAAAGAACAATCAAACATTCACAGAAAATGAATTAAAAATGACACTTCTACAATGCAAGAATTCTACAGAAAACTCAAAGGACTATCCAAGAAACGAACAGACCTGAGAGATGAGAATATTCTCACTGACAGGAGAAGGGGTGACAGGTGGCAAACCCCCATTGGCAGACAAGTTCATCAACACTTGAGGAGTATTAGCAGGAGTAGGAGCAACAAGGCTAATAGCCGGAGAGTTCATCACAAGTCCCTGAAAGTCGAAAAGCGGCCTTTTCTCAATCGTAATCTTTGAAACCTCCGCTTCCTCTTCCACTTTCTGCAAAAGGGTCTTCACCTGACCCCTCAAAAGCGCCTCACCCGAACCAGGCGTACGCACGAATTTCGCAATCACGTTCGTCCGCCTCTTGGAAATCGCAGAGGATGGGGTTTGAAGACATCCCATTGCTAGGCCAACGATGGGCGAGTCGTTGGTGATGTCGATGAGAGCCGACCGATCTTGATTCGGCTGCTTTTCGGCAGTTTTCTGGGTTTGTGATCGAGTCATTCTTCTTGTGGATGATGGAGTTTCCATTGCTGTTCTTGAAAGAGACAGTAGATTTGTACAATCGTTGTTTATTCACAGTGATTGAGAGAGATCGCGATGAAAAGAGAGAAATTGGTGTCGAATGTGAGGAGATTAGAGAAAGTTATTATTTATATAGAATGGGGACAAGTAATGAAGATTAACAACGGGAAAAAAAGGACCGTTAGGTTAGAGCCTATTCTTCAAAGTAGCCGTTGGGATTTGAATGAGCCGGTATGGGTTGTTTCCTGGGCTCAAATTAGCCCATGCCCACTCCACCCCAAAATGGGAAAGTAGATAAGTTCTAGTGTTTGCTCCCTCTCCCGCAATCAACTCAACTCAATACACATCAATTTTCATTTTTCTTACATATAATCCTAACGATTTATTTATTTTTAGACGCTTTGTTGTAGCTGCCGGATTGACATCCGGTCCTTCAGGTAAATAGGGCTCTTGCACACCTAACGATAAAATGATAAATCGCCTAAAGATCCACACATAAATAGATATGATATTTAGACTACATCAGAGGTCAAAAAGTGCCGGTAAATTGGAAGGAATCGAGTCTCCATAAGCAATCAGTTTCCACTTCAACACGCTGAGGGAGACGCTCCCAGGCCAACCTCATGCCATGAATCAGTGCATGTATTTCCGCCTATTCGACCGTGCGGCAGAGAATTACTTTGCTAAAGCCCCATAACCAATCACTAGAAGAGTCCCGCATAACTTCCCCAATTCCGCCTCGATTTTCCGATTCTCCATAGTTCCATCACATTTAACTTAACCCAATCCGGCTTTGGTTTCACCCAGCCTTTTAAAGGTGGCTTAAGAAGCTGCTTCCTCATTGCCGTGTGGAGGTCCGAACTCAACAGTTTAATCTGGACAAGGATCGAGCTCAAGTTATCTGATTTTTCCTGGAACATTAATTCATTCCTTGCCTTCCAAAGTGTCTAAATTGCTGCCACAGTTGTACACAAAGATCCATCACCGGAGCTCCGGCCAGCTAGACTGGGCGGAGCTTTGGAAGCTTTCAAGCTTTGATCGGAGCTAAATTTTTAATTTTTTTAATTTTTTAATTATTTAAAAAATTATTTGTATAAAGTTAGTTAATTTAATTATTAAACAAATATTAACAATTACGAAATATGAATTATAACAATATAAAATTTTCAAATTCATCATTATTTGTAAAGTATGACTACTGATTTTATAATATTAATTTTTGTTACGTTATGGTATCGTAGTGTATATACGTTCATATATTTTCAAAAATGTTATAATAAGTTTTACGAAAAATGATACTAATTTTATATTTATATAATTTGTTAGGACTTCTGTAATATATTTATCCTGCGTTTAATAAAACTGCACTTAACAGATTTAACCGTAGCGGATTTAGACCTTTTTGTATGCGCAAGCACTAGCTGGTTGTGTATGTGTTTTCCTTCAAGTTGAATATCTTTGCAACTCATATAACAAAGTATTTTTCACCACCTCTAATTTAGAACTAGAGTTTAGTTCATTAACATGCATAAAATCACTTGTAAGTTCCTATAGATACCTCGTTTTGTTGAGCCTATGGCACTTAATTGAAGAGCTGAAATTGCTTTTCTTCAAATAGGAATTCTTTTCCAAATTATTCACTTTGTTAACATTTACAGACTTGATAAGTGATTGCCAATTCAAACCAAACAAAAACCATTTGCACCATTCGAAATTGTATTGACTCGTGGGTGTTCTATTTTTAACAATTCAATATTACTTCCATTATCCTTAATTCAAATTTCCGTATTTATTTTTAAGCCGTTTATGATTCAAGTTCCGTTTATATATTTAAAAATACTTAAACTCTACAGTCCATTATAATAATCTAAATTGACCCATTTGAACTTCCTCCACTTTATTTTCACTATTACTTTAAATAAATTCATATTAATTTATTACATTAC
Organism: Plantago elongata; assembly: GCA_036897095.1. Taxonomy (NCBI): domain Eukaryota; kingdom Viridiplantae; phylum Streptophyta; class Magnoliopsida; order Lamiales; family Plantaginaceae; genus Plantago; species Plantago elongata. The sequence continues at coordinate 17,573 of JAYMSP010000897.1, read as the reverse complement.
GTTAAAACTTATATCTGGTCCCGCAAAAATTTGACTTCACGGCGGAGGGAATATGTATTAATATGAACAGTTCACAATAAGCATAATATATATATTCACCGGACGAAATACAACCTGGAGAAACATGGACGGACTCATAATTTGAACTTTGATAGGTGGAATTACAAATATGAGATTTTTTAAGGGTTTGCTGGGATAAAATTTAAAATTAAAGAAAGAATTACATATAAAAAATTCACTTTTAAACTTTGATGAGTATGGATATCCCTTATACCTCCTCATGATTTTGCGTGGAACTCCTGATTTTGCCGGTCCACGCGGGAAAACAACTTTAAACCTCTCCCAAAGGTGCCTTCTATCAACTAATTAGTAGTGGTGGTGGTATACTACTACTGTATAATCATCCAATTAATTCAAACGAAAACGAGAGTCCCGAAATGAAAATGGCTTTGACACTAAAAAAGTTACCCGCTATAATTGACTAGGTTCACCTATTGATTGATTAAATAATTATTATATTATTTAAAAAATGTTAAGTTTCTTTATTTACACACGCAAAATGTATGATCAGGTAGATAAACAACTTCTCTAGTTGTTCATTAATTCCATAAACCTTTATATAGACATGTGTTAAGCTGAAGATCACAGCCTAGTTATTGTTCGACATGGTACATGAAATTGGGAGAACTACTTTAAAACTAAAACAGGAACTAGCTAAAAGACCTGCTGCCAAATTAATTGCAGTTTTCCTTTTCTACTTTCTTTGAATTTTGTTTTTGTTTTCTGTTTTGTGACAAATCCACTTCCTTTTAAGTGCGTAATTCAAAGGTATTGCGACTAATTATATTCAATTTTCGGATAAGATTCGTATCTGACAAGTAACGCGATGATCTTTTTGTCACAAGTAAATCTTCGGATGTAGTTTCCGGCCTAGTAGGTGTAATAATTATGATTTTATGGAATGTGGTAGCTACAACTCTTTGCAATGAATACCCTATTTGTTTTAGAGAAGAACGGAAATATACCTCGTCACAATATATTCTTTTTACGAACAATCTAGACAAATAAATTGATATGTTATCGTTGTCGCATAACCTTTGTTCTTTTCTCTGAAAAAACCAAAGGAGAAAAAAAAACAGAAAAAGGTGGTGCTACTTTTTATGACGACGTTGTCTCATTTTGGCCTTTTTCTTTCACTAGGTAGAATATATGTATGAAGTTCTACGTAATAATAAAAAAGTTAAGAATATATTACGTACGTTTCTGATTGAGGTTACTAGTTTCTGGGTCGTCCCCGTGTAGTATAATCCACCGAGTACCGACATGTTCTAAGCTAGATCAACCATCTCCTTTTCAATCAATCGATTACTGTTATATAGTGTGAAAGTGTTCACACCATTTCTTGGACATTATTGCTTATGTGTATTATAGCCTTCCAAGTTCCATGTTATTAATTTTAAATTCTGGTTGCTTCTATGAAGTGGCGAAGAAATCATGCCCATGAAATCTGACAGTGACTCCGACATTATTGGTACTAGTCTACTCAAGTACTAGTTTATTATTTCGCACTTTGAACAAATCAAACTGCACTAATATACCATCATGTTTATATTTATCGTATTTTAGCATTTTATTATAGTGTGATAGTAAGTAGAAGTTCTATCCCCATGCTTCTAAGAGAGTGCGTCGATCCATGTTGCACAAAGTACATGAAAAATGAAAAATGATGTGTGTGAAAATACAATTTGAACAAAATATTTAGATTTAGGGACATTTTCCAAATACTTCCTAGTGTTCATACATGAATGATCGATAATAAAAATATATTTGTTTTAAATGGATATTAAGTATTATATATATATATATACTAATTATGTGAATTTAATAATTTTAATAGATCTTAATGTTGGCTATATAATTGTGGTCAGCTAACACATGAATCCAACTCTCGAGTTGTACAACTATATCTTAAATTTGGGCTCACATGTTTCTTATAACTTTGTCAATCAATAATTCAATTTATATAATATTTATATATTATGAATCTCAGTTTAAGAAAGTTGAAAAAATACATTCAAAGAAAGAATTAATTATGATCTCACCATAGTTAACCAGGTCCACAAGGACCACAACTACAATCTTTGACTTATTGGCTGCTAATAATTACTCCATACATTTTGATGGCTCAGTATTGTATATACTAATATTCCCACCATCTCAAATTAAATATTGTATGAAATTAAATATATATTTTTATAAAAGTAATTAAATAATATATATTTATTGAAAATGAAATATTAAAAATAAATATTTTGGGTCAAAACACATTTTACGATGCAACTAATGAATTTATTTTTATTATAACATTGAATTGCGTAATACAATAATAAAATAAAAGAAAAATAGAACAATAAATTTGGAACAACTCAAAATGAAATATAAGACATTCAATTCGAGACTAAGAGAGTATGTAATAGGACTATTTAAAAATAGAGCCCGGTATACCCTCATCCCTTGTTGTAACTTGTGACCGTGAGTTCTCAACTTTACTAATTCACTAAATACGATTGCTATATACGATTATTTATAGACTCGATCTTCAATGTAGTTGTTGGTCGCACAATGAATAGTGAAGGATACTATCATTCAATACACCAATACTCTCCCGAGCTCGTATGTATATATCATACTATATGGATTTAATATATTTACTATGATTCACCTAGCACGGGAAATGAGGCGCATTCGGGGCCAAGCAAAGACCAACAACACAACATTTTCAATGGTAGGACGAACGTGGTGGAATGGATTGAGAAGCTGGGACTTTTTTTTTATCTAAGGCGGAGTTTGAGTTCTTTCTTGTTTCATGTTGGAGTATGTGGTACCACCGGAACAAGGTGTTACATGAGGCGACAAGTCAAGATCCTATGGAGACTCTTCTTTTTGTTACTCGATATTTGGAGCACTTTAAGGAGGCTAAGCTCCTGTATGGTGGAGCACGACATCCTGCCCACCGCCAGCCTACTAGGTGGCATCCTTCAAGTCCCAGAATATAGTGAAGGTCAATTATGATGTCTCCGTGAAGACCCAACAGTAGTGTTCAAGTATTGGAGCGGTTGCACGGGACTCCTCTGGTGCTGATCTTGCTTGGCAGCGTGCTACTATCCCGCACATTCTTGAGATTGAGTTCGTGGAGGCTATGGTTGCTCGCTTGTTGTTCTTCTGAGTTCTGAGCTCGCCTATCCACATGTAGAGATTGAGGACGATTGTTCAACTCTTGTTACCAAATTGAGGGACGATACCCGGCCCATTGCTATCCGCAGCAGGACACATTATTGACGAAACCAAATCGTTGGCATTTGTTTCTTTTCTTTTCGTTAGGAGAGATGGGAACAAGTTAGCACATGTTTTAGCGAATTGTGTTACTTTGGTTGCTTTTGGTTTTATCATTTCTTGAGTTAATGAATACGTGTTTGGTCTTAAAAAAAAAACCTAGCATATTACTTCACCATGTAATTAACATGGCCCCATAAAATCTCAAAATCCCTCAAAATTCATGGCTTATAATGCACGAGAGTGTGTGAAATGCTACATTTATGATGAAAGAAAAGCCTTAATATAATCCACCATCAAATAAATGAGTTTACTTTTAAATCTTTTTGTTAGGTTTGTTACGTTATTACCCAAGCTTTACTCATGAAATAAATCACACGACAAGCAACTAACGACCCATGTTTCTGGATTTGGAAGACTTATTATAGCCTGAAGATACAAAGCAACACTAATGCTAAAAATAGACGACTAAATGAAAATAAGAAGGCACGCATTAATTGTAAATTAATATCTACCTTACTTTTGATTGGCTTTTTCTTGCACAATTTCATTAATGTTGCTGCCAAAAAACCGTTACATTGATGAAACTATACCATCACCTTTTCAAGTCACCCTTGGGGAAAATTTAACATAGTCCAAGTAATGAACCTTAACCAAGTTCAATTCATAAGGTTACTTAGATCGATTATGTGAAATACTTACTCGTTTTAATAATCAATGTACATTTATTTCTTTATATACATCTTGTAATAAGTTCAAACGGAAAATATAAAAAACATGAATTACACTATACTAATTTTCTTACTTTTATCTATAATTCGAACATTGTCATTCTTTGTCATTTTTATTTTGTATTTTAATATTCACAAGACAATTTGATCATATTATTCATATCATTTCTTAAAAACAAAGCTCACAAAAGAGCCCATGTATAGGAAGAAGGATGAAACTATCTTAAGCTATTTTGCCTAACCTCTCAGGTAAAAAATGTTTTCAACATGTTATAGACTTTTTAAAAGTTTTATTTGACAGGTTCATTTGCTTATTATCTGATGGAACACAAAAAGAATTATGTTGTCTGAGTGCAGACACATACTAATCATTTTGCGCATATCTATCTTGGTCTTTCAATTGTTATGTGTAGTCATAATTCATTATCTATAATTTATCATTATGTGCCCAAGCACTAACCAAAACAGGTAGCATAGAGGTGACATGGTTAAAGACAACTAGATGATACAAAATTGGCTAATTTGATGTAATAGCATATGTACACCTCGCTACTTAATAGTGCAATTTTATGACTGTAATTTCGTTACTGCTTCTATCTTACTCTATACATACTCAAACATAAATACAATTTAAATTATAAATTCGAATTCTATTGACATCCGTTATTAATGTAAGATATCTTCAGAATTCAAAAATAATAAAATTTAAAATATAAAAGTGTATGAATAGGACATGCTCAATACAAATTAAAAACACTACTATAACTGATTCACACATAAAAAATGACACATTAAATTTGTTTTTTAAACATTTTTAGCAGAATAACAAAAGTTTCTCCTTTACCTTCAAAATGTGGAAAACAATTTATAAAAATAATAATTAATAAACATTGAATTAACCTCCCCGTTTTCTTGTTGATGGTTGTCATTAGCCATTTGCATATTTCACCCTCTATTTGCTCTTCCTTGGTTGACAACTACTACTACAAGGCAGAGGGCCAATTCTTGTTCCATTTTTTTGGCCAAGCTGCATTAAACAATGTACTTCTAATTCAAGAACCAGATATCCCTCAAGTTATCCACTAAAATAGCTTGTCAGCATAGATGACAACACAAGCCAAGAGAAAGATTGATTTACATGTAATTTCAAAGCAATATCATATAATTTCAAAAATATATAAATACATTACACGTTAGCGTGTGTTCGAATAAAATACTTTTATTTGATCGACTTATTTTCTTATATATACATACTACACCCTAAATATAAACCGCGTAAACCTCTCCCTGACCCAAAATATACCAAGAGGGAAAGCAAATTTAGCAAAGATTGGCCATATCTTTTTACTAGGACATCCTTTCCAAGTCAACAAAACTGAACACAAAAGAATATCCAAGGAAACCTCAAAATCACAGAAGCAATATGAAATAAAAACCAAAACAAAAATGGAAAAAAACGTCTCTCGTTGACCATGCCCACCACCAGCTCCTTCATCTTCTTCTTCCTCTCTTCTTCCTCTTACCTGCTTTAACCTTTCCTCCAATAACAACACCAATTTCTGCATTTCCCCTTTCACATTTCTTGACCCATGTTTTTTTATATCTTATTCGACCATCATCTCCATTGATCTTCTGTAAAAATCCAATCTTTTCTATCCGGGACACCAAGAAACCAACAGGGGTGTCTGAATTTGGTACCAAAGGTACCCTTTTTATCCATTGATCTTCTGTAATAATCCAGCCTTTTTGATTAAAAATCTAATCTTTTTGATTCTGGACACCAAGAAACCAAAAGGGGTGTCTGAATTTGTCTCAATTTGGTACCTTTTCCACCCCTCCTGAGAAATGGGAAGCTGTTTTTCGACATCAAAAGTGTGTGGCTCCCACAGCAACTCTTCCACCACCGCCAAGAACCGCCACTCCTCCACCACAACCACCGTCAAGCCACCGTCAACGACCCCTTCGACGGTCACGTCGAGGAAGAATGAGGGGTCTAATTACAAGGCCACAGACAGCAAGAAAAGCAGCAGCCAGCAAGTGCCTAAGGTCATAAGGAACGGTTCAAAGAGGCCCAGTGGTACTATTCCCTGTGGAAAAAGGACGGATTTTGGATATGAGAAGGACTTTGATGCAAAGTATACGATTGGGAAATTGTTGGGGCATGGTCAATTTGGGTATACCTATGTTGCCATTGACAAGTCTAATGGTGATCGTGTTGCTGTCAAGAGAATTGAGAAGAACAAGGTCCGATTTTTATGCTCTCAATCATCTTTTTCATTCATTTTGGTTGTTTCTGTTTCACTGTTTTTGGACAAATTCATTGATTCAGTTTTATCCCTGTGTTCAACTGTACTCTGGAAATCAATCCGTATCAAATTCGTGATATTCTACGAATCTGAATTCGTTTTTGATTAGTTATCTTTTTTGTTCATACAGTATATAGAATCATCCATGATTTGTTGTGATGTGCTACAGTGTTTGATTGGTGATTTATATTCTTCCATTTGTACCCTCCAAACTTGATGTGGCTGCACTTGATTGAATTTGGATAATGAATATCCAATCCAACTATAGTATCAGCTTTTGACCTGTCTGCATTGGTATTACATTTGCCACTGTATTCTAGCAATTTCGGGATCTGAGCTCTATCGAAATGCATCTAATCCTGATTATTTACTCTGTTCCTATTTGTTAGAGAACTCTTTAGTAAAAGTAAGGAGGGAAGTTATTAACCTGATGGTTTATTTAGTAAATGATGTGCAACCGTTGAACCTGTGGTTTAGCCTCTTTCAGTGAACTACCCATTTAGTAATTAATTCGAACTTATAGCACTCTCTTTGAATCTGCATCTTTGACAAAATTAAAAATGCCTTGCAGATGGTTCTTCCTATCGCTGTAGAGGATGTCAAGCGGGAAGTCAAGATATTGAAAGCCTTAGCGGGTCACGAAAATGTTGTTCAGTTCTACCACGCATTTGAAGATGATTCTTATGTGTTTATAGTAATGGAGTAAGTTTAGTTCCTGATTTCATTCACGTGTCGGGTTTCCGCAAGTTATTTTAGCGAATATTTTAGTAAAAAATCTTTTATTGTATATCTTTTAGGTTGTGTGAAGGTGGAGAATTGCTAGATCGTATCTTATCAAAGTAAGTATAGCTTGAATATTACAGCAACTGGTAATTTGTTTATTTCCTACTTAGTGATCCACTCACTTCTATCTGCGGAACTAACTGAAAGTTTGTCTTTCAGGAAGGATAGTCGGTACACAGAGAAAGATGCAGCTATTATTGTTAGGCAGATGCTCAAGGTTGCAGCAGAATGCCATTTACATGGTTTGGTACACCGTGACATGAAGCCGGAGGTATGTGAAGATTTTTGAGTTATTATTTGTTATTTTTTTCCTTCCTCCCCTATATGGGATCCTGCACGGTTTTCTAAGACACATTTTCTTCCCAGAATTTCCTGTTTAAGTCACCAAAGGAAGATTCATCACTAAAGGCAACAGATTTTGGTCTTTCAGACTTCATAAGACCAGGTAATCAGATAAGGGCTTTGAGCGTCCTAGAAGACAACACCACATATTACTGAAGATTTTAGGTTCTTTTATATTCTTAATTTCTTATCATTTATTAAGTGACTGGAGCACTGCTAATGTTAAATTTCCAGTCTAATATCACATTCTTTCTTTGCTATTTGTTGATGCATGTGAAGTATAACCAATTAGAAATGACTTGAGGTCTATCCTGAGTGCAGGAAAGAAGTTCCAAGACATAGTTGGTAGTGCATATTATGTTGCTCCGGAGGTATTGAAGCGTAGGTCGGGCCCTGAATCAGATGTATGGAGCATTGGTGTAATCACTTACATTTTGCTCTGTGGCCGGAGACCGTTCTGGGACAAAACTGAAGATGGCATATTCAAAGAGGTCTGGTTTTGCTCTCCCTTAATTTGTTTCTGTAATATCCGCATTTGTCTATGTGCAAATTTACTGGTTTGGATGCATAGTTTCACACTTCACCTGCTCTTATCTCTAGGTCAAGTTATTTTGTTTGATATTCATTGTACAATTGTCCTATCACTTCCATCTCTTTCAAATAAATTGTGACGATGAATAAAAATAATGCATAAATGTTATGTGAAAAAAGTATAACATTGAAATTCCACTTTTGAATATTGGCGGCCAATTAATTTTTATTTATTTCAGTATTGGTTCAATTTTATCTGTAATTTAGTTGCTCATTTACTGATATGCATGTTTATAGGTTCTTAGGAACAAGCCTGATTTCCGTCGCAAGCCATGGCCCGGAATTAGCAATGGGGCAAAAGATTTTGTGAAGAAGTTACTAGTGAAAGATCCACGTGCAAGACTTACAGCAGCCCAGGCTTTGTGTAAGTAATACTACTGGACATCTAGGTCTGCTATGTATAAGTGTCTTTGCCATCCGTCACCGTAAATGCACATAATCATCCATATTTTATGTAGCCATATAGGAATTGGGACACGCCTTGTCGCCTTCACATGTGTTATTTATGAAAGACAATGCAAGCAGAGAATTAAGTACACCTGGAATTCTTTCTACTTAAATGACTAAGATTAGTTAACAAAACCAACAATCCACATGTTGACCAAGGTTTATTCTCATGGAATCTACTAGTTCCATATAGACTTCCCGTTAGGTGTTCAGTTTGTTACAACAAAGTATGCTCCTTTTTCAAGTTCTTGAAGCCTTGGTTATTAATTTGATCTCCAACTCGTCCAGCTCACCCATGGGTTCGAGAAGGAGGTGAAGCTTCGGAAATTCCACTTGACATTTCCGTTCTATCCAACATGCGGCAGTTTGTGAAATACAGCAGATTAAAACAGTTTGCACTTCGGGTAATTAAGGCTGCTCCGTTTTTTGCTTCCAGTTTCTGTTATGCATCTGTACTTGACATGACTTAATCTTAAACTTACATGACATTTCAGGCATTGGCTGGTACGCTTGATGAGGAGGAGCTGGCTGATCTCCGAGATCAGTTTGATGCAATTGACGTGGATAAAAACGGTGCTATCAGTCTTGAAGAAATGAGACAGGTTTGTCCTTCCGCTTCATCATGTCTGATTCATTTGATTAAATTGATGCATATGAAGAGCAATTGCCTGGCTTTTCATCTTGTTGACAATTATCTCCCTTTTCTATGTGTAGGCACTGGCAAAGGATCTTCCTTGGAAAATGAAAGATTCGCGTGTTGTTGAAATACTTCAAGCGGTATGTTTCTGAATTATTACATTAATACCTGCAACATGACTATCTCTTTTGGTATCTGGACGGTGTGATAATATGTTTGTCCGTGCAGATTGATAGCAATACCGATGGCCTTGTTGACTTTTCGGAGTTTGTTGCAGCAACCTTACACGTCCATCAGTTGGAAGAGCATGATTCAGCAAAATGGCAGCATGTGTCTCAGGCTGCCTTTGAAAAATTTGATGTTGACAAAGATGGATATATAACTCCAGAAGAACTTAAAATGGTCTGTGCAATTGTTCTTTCTTTGCCATTTCTTCTTTCTATTTTATATTTTTTCTGGTGGAAATTGAAATTCTTTATGCATTTAATAATCCCGTTCTTCTCTAAATGTACTGCAGCACACGGGTCTAAAAGGCTCAATAGACCCACTGCTAGAAGAAGCAGACATTGACAAAGATGGGAAGATTAGCTTATCAGAATTCCGAAGGCTTCTAAGAACTGCAAGTATGAGCTCACGAGGCGCTCCTAGTCCATCGGCTAAACGAACTGCTTCACAGAAGCCCTCATTTTGAAGCTTGTGCCTTCATATAAAAAAGCGACGAGAGCATCTGAAAATTTCATCCTGCATTCGGCTTAAAGGTTTTGCATCTTCTACGGTTCTTTCTCATATAATCATATGCTCGTGTCCTAAGGCTTTTTATTATATCTATTTTGTTCCACAATCAGAGTAGTTAAGAGTTAGGGCACGGGTGCATTACAACATGCTAACACATGTGGAATGTAGAGTTTGTCAACAGCCCTCATAGCAACAAGAGGTGTTTTGGTTTCCTCTGTAAATTATATGATGTTACTGTCAAAGTAATCTATCCGCTTGTTGTTAGGAGATATGTTAAGTCGGTTGTAATTTGTAAAGCGTCGATGAAAAGTGTGTATTTCTTCAGCACATGTATCTCTTTTGGCTCTTTTACTTGAAAACTTTCTGGCTTTTGCACAAGGCTTTTTTGGTCAGCTGGATGTATATATACTATGCATATGGATTGGATGAAAACTTCTCTTAATATTGAGATAAAGAGTGCTAGTTTGAGAGCTTTTGAAAACTCTCTTTGTTGCAAGAGTGCTAGTTTGTTTTTCATGTTGCTTATGCATTTCATGAACTATAAGCTGAATAAGATACTACACCAATGATCCTAACTCCGATGCATAATATGGTGTTCGTATGGACAGTAGGCCCAACTCCGACTCCCCCACGGGGGTGGTAATGCTAACAAGTACAAAAATGAAGTGTACTATCTGGATGATTTGTAGTTGGTAAACCTAGCAGAATTATTGGCGGAAACAGAATTGAAGGGATGATAATCGGGTAACCTAATGCATTCGCTAAGTCTTGTCTAAACTATTGTCGCATGCAACAATAAATCTTTTGCGTTTATAATATAAAATAACACGACAAACACGCATAAAATCTACGCGAATGTATGCACTCTATGAATATGTAGAATAAGTTTAAGTTGCTCCAACTAATGGTAGAACCAACTATCAACTTTCGACTGTCATAGGCACACTCACAAATCACGTCTTTGGATTTGGGTATTTACAAACATTATACTACTTCCTACGAAGTATTTTATACCTTATATTTTAACGTGTAGTTATATAGTATAAAAACTTATAGTAAATGATAAATATGAAAATATGATAAAATGTACCTTCTTCGACTGTAAAATAAAAACGTATATAAAGATTGTTGGCAAACGACTAAGAACAATATTGTCGGTTGAAATTCACTTTAAAAGTCAGGTTAAAGTTGTATGCCAAACGTCTGGATAAAGTTCGAACCTTAGGTGTGATTGGTAGGAGTTTTACATGGGTTTGGGGGTTGATCACATTTTTTACACCGATTGATCAGGGGCAAACGCAGAAAATAAAATCAGGGGTAGCACAATTTTTTAAAGAGAGAATCATATAGAATACAAAAGTCGACTCTTAACTAAGTCATCAAATCTTAACAAAATTATTTAAATTAATATAAATAATCTAAAGAAAATCCCATATTAATAGGATGTATTTCATTTATTAACACCAATACACCATCACTATGCACACCACAATTTGCGAGACTACAGTACCGAAAATATTAAATCCGGCAGCCAGAAATATCATCCAGCATCATCCGCCATGAAACATCCATCACACAATGCATGACTTAGAGGCAAATGAAGGCGAATGGACAATCAACCGGAGGTAATCTGTATATAATCAATGTATTCCACGCACTAAATACAAATTTTTTCATGCATATGATGGTGTTGTATGTAAATTTTATTAATGTGTACCGAAACACTCACAATAGTGAATACTCTAAATTTCAATCGCTTTAATTTACTGATCTACATATCTTTTCATCTTAATCTGACTTATTGCTGAAGCCTGAGTTTATTTCATACAAGGAAGTTGTCATGAGGCTAAAGAAAGACACTCCATTAAAGTTTGGACTTCGGATATCAGTTTGGCCAACTTTGTAACAGTTTTTATTAATTGTGATATACATATATATACCCTTACGTATTGTATGATTGTATCAAGTAAGATAGAAGTTCAAATCAAATTAAAAGAACATGGAACCCTGCCCATATCGGTAATTACAAGTGCATTTTGGGTGATCTGACTAAATGAGTTCGTATATGAGCAATCTAGATTGAATGAATTTTAGCATTTTGCAGTTTGCAGGGTAAGTACCAATTATTGGCATTTTATTTCTCATATTTTCCGACATGTTGATATGAGATTGAGGAGTAGTTGTAAAGCGGGACTAGACTTATTACATATCCATGATCATCTACCTGGACTAATATACTTCTTTAAGGTGATTGTGGTCCGTGGCGGTAATAAAGGCATTATAATCCGACATCCCTAAACTCCCCATTGGCACAAATTAAATGGCCCATTTTTGGTAATGCAATTTGCAATTTCAAAGTTCATTTTGCTTCTATGACTTCTCAACCACCAGAATCTCATAACAGTCAGACCTGAAAACTCTAATAAAGTGTAAACCACGTTATATGGAGAAATACTTTAAAAGTGTAATAATTCTATTTGAGAACTCAGTTTAGAGGGTAATCAAACTCTAAGATTTGATAATTACAGATTGAGAACTATATTTTAAAAACAAACCATACTATATGTTGACAATACTTTATAATGGAGGGATACTCCTAATTGATGGACTCAATTCTAATGTAACCAACTTAACTAATTAGATCATTTCCATTTAAAAGCTAAATTGTTAGGATAAACTCAACTGTATGACTGTAATAAGTCTAACTCGAAAGTCACCAGTAAGGCTGTTTACAAGGAGATGTTCTTACAATGTGGGGGGAGGGAGTAGTCTGGGGCTACGCAACAGATATATGGATCATATTTGATCCGTTTGATTGGATATGAAGGTCAAACGAATGACCACAATGTCTATCCGTTATCCGATTCATTCAGGATAGGTCGGTTGACGGAAATTCACCTTATATCCGTTATCTACAAAATTTAATATTATAAAAAACTATTTTTCACGCCAATTGAACATTTAAATGACCAATAAAACGATATAATTCAGAGTATAGCACCAAATAACATAGCAGGTTCAAATGTTTGAAGTACACATTAAAAGTTCGAAATCAAACTATGCAATTCAATTATCATAATACATTTCTCACCAATCAAATATCTAAATTACATGCAAATAGACGTAAAATAAATAAAACTCCAAGTCTCTAGCAATTGAAGAGTTCAAACTTCAAGATTTGGAATTCTATTTTAGGATATATTTGTATGTATGTGGGAAATGTGACGGATTTATCCATTTTATCCGTTCATAACGGATAGGCGAAAACTATATCCATTAGCCAATGGATCGGATAGACGATCTGTAAATGCGGATAACCGGACCGAAGATACGGATCCAGATCATATGAGCAGACCATGGGTAGTGTTACATTGGCTTTATTAAACCGTATTATATTGAATTTGCTTGAGTATTAAAGACTTTTATGATGTGGTGTGGTGGAAAACTATCTTCGTTCTTCTTTGTACTTCTTGATTTGGAATGGGGGGTGAGGTGCAACGTTGATAAAAGAAAACTGTAACATGAATTATATTTGTTGAAAAAATAATTTTTGTGTGTGTAATTTCAACGTGCAAACTCAAACCAGAATGTAAAACAATATAATGAACATGATAATTCAAACTTGATATCTAATTTGAAGTGTAAATTCAACTATATTAATATAATTCTAAATTTCAAGGTCAACTCAACTCTAAAAATTGAATTATTCAAATTCGAGAACTATATTCAAAGAGTAAACCATATTGTATGGGAAACAAACTCCAATAAATAAATAATTTCAACTTATAATCTCAATTTAAAGGATAAAATCAACCATAACAATGAGATAATTCTTACTCCGGGAATCCAATGTGAATTGAAATCCACTCTAATAAGATCACTCCCACTTGAAAACTCAATTTGAATGTCAAACCAATTCAAAGAATTGAATATTCTAACTCTAGAGTAATCTCATTATAGGCGTTCGAAGTTCCTAGTATGCGCATGAGTTAAGAGAAAATGCAAGAATGGTCATGTTTTGGTACAAGGGGCCTAGCATAACACCCGAAACACAACCAATGAGTGATCTAGCCGGCCCTAAGAGTCGGGCCTCAACTTGCTAGGAACGGAGCATTACAAATGTAATGACCTAAAGTTTAAGATACGTTTAAATAAACTTAAAGATATTAAATGTCCCTCGCCCCCTAAGGTACACCTTTCATTTCGGAATTCATCCATAATAACTTCAAAGACAAGCTTACTTGTCCTGAATCAATCTTATGATGGGCGATCTACTATAGAAATTTTTTTAGAGTGCACACGAGTGAGAACAAAATGTATAGTAATGGACCAACATATTACTCGATAGGAGTCTATGAGTAATTGTGATGTCCCGATAGGTCAGGTGTCACCCACAAATGGATGGGATTTAGTAAAGTATCAAAGTCAAACCAAGCCAACCCAAAACCCACAAGGATGGAGAATATTGGTTTGGGCAAGGGGCATTCGATAGGGACGTGGTCCAATTAAAGAGGTGGTGCATGTAATGTCCCGAAGTTTTAGATAGTTTGGATTGAAAACTCTACTCATACAAACAAGATATATCTTTTTTTCTGGAAAATTCTTCCATAAGAACTCCAAAGTTAAGCGTGTTTGTTCTGGAGCAAGGTTATAGTGGATGACCTACTGTGAAGTCTACCGGACGATACGTGCGCGAGTGAGGAAAAAAGTGGATGGAATCTGACATATACTCTCTTCGATCTGTACTTTCTTGATGCATAGCGGCAATTTTGTTTAGGAGGCGGAAGGGGGGGGGGGGGGAACTGTCTTGGGCTAGACCGAACTGATAAGGTATTGGATTTTTGTTTAGTGGGGGGGAGAGGGGTGGGGGGGGATCTGGCAGATAATGTCTTGACGGGAAGTTCTTTTCAATTTTCTCATAAAAAAACTTAAGATGTGAATTGTGTTTGTAAAATTTTGTGTGTGGCGGGGTCACCAAATACCACTGCGGTGGTTGATGGAATTGGGGGAGGGGGTAGGCTTCTAAAGATACTCTCAATGTCCCGTAGAACTATATACATTTGTCGTTTTTAGCCGTCCCACATAACTTTACACATTACTAAAAAAAGAAACTGCCCCACACTCAAAAAATGATAAACAATCTACATATTACACCCGAATTACACATTTTGCCACTAACAATATACTTCTTCACACATTTTATAGTATATTTTATCATTACATAACTTTTCACATAAAACTGCACGCTTCTCCGGGGTGGAGGGAGTACTCTTTAGATGGGAGAAACTCTCTTTTCTTGATCTCTATATGGGTTGGGTGGTGAAAAAAATGACTGTAACATGTGAAACTATGTTTGAAAATTGTACGCGTGGTGGGGTGGGGTGACCACATACCACCGTGGAGATCGTTAGGAACCAACTATATTGATTGTGTTGTATACTTTTGTATTTAATATTTGTTCGATTTATAGGTATACAATATTTTTAAAAACATGTATTTGTTACTATTTAACATGTCGAGTACGGTAGAACCTGATTGTTGAGGTAAAAGCCCCAACCCTCGGATATTACAAAAATCAACTAACTCTTTAAACTTGAGAGATCTCGGATGACATAAACTCCAGCCTCGAACTCGAATTCCTAGATCCGATCATGCACACGTGACTGGAAAGGGGGGGGGGGGGTTTAAAACCTTTAGATTCTGCTTGCCTTGGATTAAGCTGGATGAGAGACTTTACTCGATAGTGATGAGTCGACTCTGTATAATTAAAGGTGAAAAGCATATAATGGAGTGAGAAGATCAAGTGAGCTTGTTTTTTTTTTACATTGAGAAGTGCTCCCTATTTATAGAGATTAATTCCCATTTAGGGTTGGAAGGGTTGGACCTGTTGGGTTGTGCCAAGTGTTAGTCTAAGAATAAACCAATAGAGCTTAATTAAGCCCATGGGTCATATGATTGTCATAACCCATATAGCTTTTGGGCCTCAAGGCTAGATCAGTCATTTTGTAGGATATTTGAGGGCACATTCGTCCTCTTGATCGAGAAGACATCCGAAGATAGTGTTGTGGATCTAAACGTCCGGAACTGATTGTGCCCTCCGCTACTGACGTGCTATGATTTGTCACACTTGGTTCTCTTTAGGTTCAGATGTATTCATAGTTGTGGTCCGGACCTAGTTCCCCTCGGATGTAACGTTTTGGTCCAGATATCCATATTACGGTATTCTCGTACGTTTTGACCAAGCTTGACCTCAGATGGTCGTAGGCTCGGATCCACGGGGTCTTGTCCTTGTAATATCGTGATGTCTTAGGATCTATTTACGAAACGTCCAAATAACGGATTGGACATATTTCCGTATCAACATATGTCCCCCTAGTTTCCAAGTATCTTAGTAAAAGATAGTTGTAACTATAAAAGGAGAAGTCTTTTGTTCAATCCGTTCCATGAGAAAAAGAAATCCGGGTCTAATGGTCCTTGCAGTCCTTTTGAGTATCTCTCCCCCCCTCCTTTTTCTTACAATCCGAGGCGATAGACTGCGGATTGTAACTTCGAGAAAGGAGTATGTTTATTTGAGAGATATTTCTCGAACGTCTGAACCTGATCATATCCGAAATGATGTATCCATCATCTGGATGTGGAGACATCCTGAGTGATTGTTTGTATGGTGTACCCTTGTCCGAGGCGACGCTCGGGTGGCTAATTGCGTCTTTTCGTCTTCTTAGTTGTATTGTGATCGTTGGATCAAACATATCAGCAGTGGATATGAACAGGTGAAAAACAATAAATGCTTGTGCTGCCCAAATTATCCTCCTATAAATAGGGGCTATTATTTTCATTTTCACCACTGTTCCCCGAAGTTTTAACCCATCCGAGGTGAAGGAAAGTTACGCGAGGTAAGTTTCGCTTCTCTTGTGTTGTGACTTCGAATCATTTTACTCTTCGGGTCTTATGTATCTTATTTTCGATTGTTGCCATGCAAGATGTCGAAGAGTCAATCCGGTCCTTCACGCTAGGCACATTATTAGGATGAATATAATGTTCGTCATGCTACTCCCCTTCCGGCTGTTAACCCGAATTCTGTCCCACTCGAGGCCCCTAATCAGGATCCAATCCCTCTCGATGCCCCTAATCCGGATCATGTCCCTCTCGAGACCCCTAATCCAGATCCTCATCCGTTCGAGGCTCCTATCTTCACCGGGTATCAGGGGTGTCGAGACTTGATAAATTGTGACTGCGGGGTTTGGCACTCTCCTGCGTATCCGGGCGAAGGGACTTCGACGGATCCGATTATTTTGGATCCAAACTTGTGTGAACTGTCGTGCCCAAAGAAGGACCCGTGGGAGCTAAAGGAGATTGGCCGCAGGATCACTCGCTCGCACACTGCGGCACGGAAGAAGCCTAAGAGGGAGGCCTGGAGAAGATGGCTCGCTCGGATGGCGGAGGTGGCAGGAGCAGGTCCGGATGCTTATTTGGAGACAGATGAGTCCATCACGAATGATGTGGACTGGTGAAGGCGGGGTATGCCCCGTTAAACTTGTAATAGGCCAACTTTTGCTACTCCGGACAAGTTTTTTCTTTATATGTTTAAAAGTTTTGTCTTGTGTTTTGTCGCACCTTTTTTGGCTTAGAACGGCCTTTCCGGATAGTCCTATCCGAACCCAAGTATGT